>PVHY01016298.1:0-34075 GCA_004024945.1 Uropsilus gracilis | reverse complement strand
GCGATCCCTAGACCCGGCCGCTTCATAGGCTGAAGCTTACAGGCACGAGCCACCGTGCCCAGCTATCACTGTATTTTTGATATTCATGATGGGAAGGAGGCAAATATCTCCATTTTCTTCAACAACGGGGGCACCCTAAGAATCCTGAGATCAATGTAGATGGCAGTATGTTCAGGATGAGACCCCCCCTTTAGGTTTATTTATTTATCTTAGTATATTAGGGTCTTCCCTGCCCTTGGAAACTGATCTTTTATTTTATTACATCTTTGTTCATCTTAGTGTAGTAAGTAGTTGATGAGAAGTGTCTTTTTTTTTTTGAGACTCAGTCTCGCTATTTTTGCCTGTGGAACCGCAAGCTCACATTGCCCGGGGTACCACAGACTCAAGCCATCCCCAGTCTCAGCTTCCCAGGTAGCTGGGATTACAGGCACGCGCCACCACGCCCAGATATTTTTTTGGAACTAGGTCTCACTATGGGCCCCAGGCGGAACTTGAACCACGATCCCTAGCTCTGGCTGCTTCATAGGCTGAAGCTTACAGGCATGAGCCACTGTGCCCGGCCTGAGAAGTGTCTTTTGTGTATGTTTCTCAAAAGTGAAAAATCCCGGTAATAGTCTCAGGTAAGTTTTCCTGAGGTGAAATGTCTCTAAAAATGCTATTATGAGAAGAAAATTCTGGGGTATTATTTCCTAAAGCAAAGTGTCTTCTTGGTATGTTTTTTTGAGGTGAAAAATCCCATAAAAGAAAAACTGACAAGAAGTAATGTCTGGGTTGGTTTCTCTGCAATGGAAAGTCCGTATAAAAGACACTGTGAGGAGAAGGATCATTGAGTTGATTCCTCTGAGTGCAAAAGAATCACAATTGACATTGTGAGGAAAAGAATCCCTGTAATCCAGAGTTTGAGGCGATAGATCCTTTGGGTGTGATTCTTTGAGGTAAAACATCCCTTTGATCAACAGTAGAAGAAGTATCCTTCAGGTAATTTTTCTTGGGGTCAAAATTTCCTTTAAAGCCATTCGGAGGAGAAGTGTTCTGGGTATGGGTTCCTGAGGTGGAAATCTGTATTAAAAGATGCTTGAAGCAAAAAAAAATCTTTTGGATAAGTTTTCCTCAAGTCGATGCTCTTTTTGGTCTGTTTCCCTGAGGTAAATAGTGTTTTCAGACATGATTCTCTGAGGTGATAAGTCCCTATATAGTCATTCTGAAAAACATCTCTCCAGTCAGTTTCTGTAAGGTGTGAAAACCTCATAATTGACATTAAGAGGAAAAGCATCTTTTGGGGTTAATTCTCTGAGGTGAAAAATCCCTTTTAAATATATTCTGAGGGGAAGTATCTTCAGGTATGTTTCTCTGAGGTAAAAAAACAAACAAACAAACCAAAAAACATTAACAAAAAATCCTGCAGACAGCCCTATAATTGACAATCTGCATTGAACTATCCTTTGATTATATTTCTCTAAAGTGAAAAATCCTGGTAAAAGACAAACTGACAAGAAGCATCTTCTAGGTCAGTATGTCATAGGTGAAAAATCCCTGTAAGTGACAACCTGAGGAAAATGATATTTTGGGATTAATTCTCTGAGGTAAAGAAAATCCCTGTGAGAGACAATCTGAAGAGAAATACCTTTGGATATGTATCCTGGGGTCTACAGTTCCTTTACAGAGATTCAGAGCAGAAGTGCTTGGGTCCATTTTCCTGAGGAGAAAAAGCAATTTAAAATACGTCCTGAGTTCTCTTGAGGTCAATCATATTCCATGTATGTTTTCTTGAAAAGAAGTTATCATCTGGGTATGATTCCCATGGTCAAAAGATCCTTTCTTTGTAAGAGATTCAGAGCAGAACGGTTTTGAGTCTGTTTTCCTCAAGGGAATGTTCTTTTTGGTCTGTTTCCCTGAGGTAAACATGCTTTCAGGCATGATTCTCTGAGGCAATAAATCCCTAGTCATTTTGCAGTCAAATGCTCTGCCACTGAGTGATACCCCCTCCCTAGTCATTCTGGGGGAAAAAAATCTCTCTGGTCGGTTTCGCTATGGTGTGAAAACCCATAATTGACATTATGAGGAAAAGTGTCTTCTGGGAATAATTCTCTCAGGTGAAAAATCCCTTTTTAAAATATATTCTGAGGGTAAGTATGTTCATGTATGTTTCTCTGAAGTAAATAAAAGATAACAATATAAAAAACCAAAAGCAATAATAAAAATCCCCAATCAAGCCAGGCATGGTGGTGTGCGTCTGTTATCCCAGCTGCCTGGGAGGCTGAGGCTAGGGAGCATCTGAGTCCCTGGATTTGTGACAACCTTGGGCAACACAGTGAGCCCTAGTCTCGAAAATAAAAACCCCCAATCAGCAGTGGAAGTATACTTTGGGTAATTCTCCTGGGGGTCAAAATCTCCTTTAGATTCATTCAGAGGAGAAGTGTTCAGGGTATGGACTCACGGGGTGGAAAATCTAAATTGAAAGGCATTCCAAGTAGAAGTGTCTTTTGGGTAAGTTTTCCTCAAGTGAACATTGTTTTTGATTTGAGGTAAAGTATCTTTGGGCATGTTTCTCTGAGGTGAGAAGTCCCTATGAAGACCCTTCTGAGGACAAGTATCCTTTTGGTTGGTTTTTCTGAGGTGAGAAGTCCACAAACCTCATCTTAAGGAGAAGTAAACTCTGGGTCTGTTTCTCAGAGGTGAAAAATCTCTGTGAAGGACAATGTGAGTAGCAGCATCTTTTGGGTATGTCTCTCCGAGATGAAAACCTTCCAAAACAGACCTTCTGAGGAGAAGTACCTTTGGGTATGTTTCCCTGAAGTGCAAATTCCTTATTCCTTATAAAAGACATTCTGAAGAGAAGTAACTTTTGGGTGGTTTCTCTGAGGTGAAACATCCAATAAAGATGGTCTGAACAGAAATGTCTTTTGAACATATTTTTCTTTGCTGTAAAGTTCCTGAAAAGCACATTCTGAGGAGAAAATATCCCTTGTGTAGATTTTTTGAAGCGAAAAAAACCTATAAAAGGCATTCTGAGGAGAAGTTATCTTGGGGTAGGTTTCTCTGAGTTGAATAATTCCTCTAGTAGATATTATGAGAAGTGTCATTTGGGTAAGTTTCTTAGCGGTGAAAAATCCCTATGAAAGTCATTTTTAAGAGAAGTGTTTTTGGGGTAGGTGTCTATGAGGTGAAAATTCCTGTAGAAGAAATTCTTAGTATTTTTGGTATGAGATGAAAAACTCCATAATCCACAGACTGAGGAGAAGTGTCCTTTGGGTATGTTTCTCTGAGATAAATTATGCCTATAATAAGCAGTAGGAGGAAAAGAATCTTTTGGGTAATTTTTCTGGGTTCAAAAGTTGCTTTAAAAGCTATTGTGAGAAAGGCCGGGCACGGTGGCTCGTGCCTGTAAGCTTCAGCCTATGAAGCAGCCAGGGCTAGGGAGCGCGGTTCGAGTCCCGCCTGGGGCCCGTAGCAAGACCTAGTTCCAAAAAAACAGCTGGGCGTGGTGGCGCACGCCTGTAATCCCAGCTACCTGGGAAGCTGAGGCTGGGGATGGCTTGAGTCTGTGGTACCCCGGGCAACGTGAGCCTGCGGTTCCACGGGCAAAAATAGCGAGACCTAGTCTCAAAAAAAAAGTTATTCTGAGAAGTGTTTTGTGTATCTTTTGCAGAAGGGAAAATCTGTATTAAAGGAAACCTGAGCAGAGGTATCTATGGGTAGTCTCCTCCTAGGAGGAAAATCCCTGTAAAATTCATTTTGAAGTGAAGTATCTTTTGGGTATGTTTCTCTGAGGTAAAAATTCCTTTCAGAGACATTCTGAAAAGAAGCATATTTTGGGTAATTTTCTCTGAGATAAAAATCCTATAGAAGACATTCTGAAGAGAAGTATCCTATCAGCATGTTTCTCTGAGATGAAAAATCCAATCAAAGACGTTCTGAGAAGTACACTTTGGGTATGTTTCTCTGAGGTGGAAAAGCCCTATAAAGTCCATTCTGAGGGAGGTCCCTTTGAAGAGAAAATTTTGTATAAGTGACAATTTGAGGATCTGTGTCTTTGGGGTATGTTTCTCTGAGGTGAAAAATCCCTTTAAAGGCTTGTGGTGGAGAAGCCTTTTTTGGGTGCTTACTCTGGTTTGAAAAGCCCCTATGAAAAGCATTATGAGGAGAAGTAAATTTGGGGTACATTTTCCTGAGGTGAAGAACTTTGGGTAGGTTTTTTTGAGGTAAAATTCTGTATAAAAGAACTTCTGAGGAAAATTATGCTTTGGACGGGTTTCTGTGAGGTGAAAATCTTTGTAAAAGGCATTCTGAACAGATACATCCTTTGGGTATGTTTCTCTGAGGTGAAAAGTCCTTATAAAGGACATTCTGAGGAGACATTTATTTGGTGAGTTACCTGAAGTGATCAATCCCTAAAAGATAGTCAGAGGGGAAGTACTTTTTGGCAGGTTTCTGCCAGGTGGAAAATCCATATAAATGACAATCTGAGGAACAGCATCTTTTCTGTGTGTTTCCCTGAGGTGAAAACTCATATAAAAGACATTCAGAGGTGAAGCAACCTTTGGGTAGTTACTCTGAGATGGAAAGTTTCTATTAAAAAAACTTTCTGAGGAGAAGTATGTCTCTCAGAGGCCAAATCTGTTTAAAAACCTTTCTGAGAAGAATGGCTTTGGGTTTGTTTTCCTGTCGTGGAAAATGTACCTTAACACACATTCAGAGCAGTAGTATCTGTCGGGTAATGTCGCCTGAGGTGAAATGTCTTTTAAGCACGTCTCTGGTTAAAACTGTATAAAAGACATACAAAGGACAAGCATCTTTTGGGTCTGTTTATCTGCTGTGAAAAACATCCCTGTCATTGACAGTGTAAGAAGAGGTGTTTCTCTGAGGTGAAAAGCCTGTATAAAAGACACTCAGAGGAGAACTATCTTTCGGGTACATTTCTATGAGGTGACACATTTCTACAGCCGACAGGCTGAGGGGAGGTAACTTTTGGGTATGTACCTCTGAGGCGAAATAATCCTCTAAAAGACATTTCGACCCTAAGCTTCTTTTGGTCACGTTTCTCTGAGGTGCGAAGTCACAAACGCGACATTCTGAGAAGTGCCGTTGGCATAGCTCATTCTGAGGTGAACAGTCCCTGAAAGACATTTGGAGGAAAAGTGTCCTTTGGGTTTATTTGGGGTGAAAATTCCTACAATAGACATTCTGAGGAGAAGTGTATCTTGGGTCGGTTTCTCTGAGGTGAAAAGTCCCTATAGAAGACATTCTTTTCTTTTTTCTTGAGACTAGGTCTCGCTATGTTGCCCAGGGAACCACAGGGAACCGGGGTAGCCCTGGCTACCCCTAACTCAAGTGATCCCCAGCCTCAGCCTCCCAGGTAGCTGGGATTACAGGTGCGTGCCACCATGCCCAGCTATATTTTTTTTGAGACGGTCTCACTGTGCTTCCCTGGGCAGGTTGTGAACCCAGGGACTCACGCAATTCCTAGTCTCGGCCTCCTGTCCTAGGCTGGCATGTGCTACCCATGCCCAGCCTAGAAGATGTTCTGATGAGAATTACCCTTTGCATCAGTCTGTTAGGTAGAAAATCTGCATAATCTACAATGCAAGGAAAATATCTTTAGGGTCGCTATCTGAGGTGAAAAGAAGTTCTAAAACACACTTTGAAGAGAAGTTTTTGGGTTTTTTTGTGGGTTCTGTGAGGTGAAGAATCTCTATAATCCGTAGTTTGAGGGGAATCTATCCTTTGGGTATGTTTCTCTGAGGTAAAATATTCCTTTAATCTACAGTAGAGTGTCCTTTGGGTAATTTTCCTGGGGGGGGGTCAATGCTCCTTTTAAAGACATTCAGAGGAGAAGTGCTCCGGGTACAGACCCCATGGTGGAAAAATCTGTATTAAAAGGCATTCCAAGCAGAAGTGTCTTTTAGTCAAGTTCTCCTCAAGTGAACATTCTTTTTGATCTGAGGCAAAGTATCTTTTAGGCATGTTTTTCTGAGGCGATAAGCTCCTATAAAGTCATTCTGAAGAGAAGTATATTTTGTGTATGATTCTCAAACGTGAGAAAAAAAATCCCTTAAATGGCATTCTGCAAGGAAGCTTCTTTTGGACATGATTCATTGAGGTGAAAAGTCTCAGTATAAAACATTTTGAGAAGTATCTTTTTTGGCAGGCTTTTCTGAGAAGTTCATAAAAGACATCTTGAGGAGAAGTAAACTCGGGGCCTGTTTCTCTGAAGTGAAAAATCTCTAAAAGACAATATGAGTAGCAGCATCTTTTGGGTATGTTTCTCTGAGATGAAAACCTTCCAAAACAGACCTTCTGAGGAGAAGTACCTTTGGGTATGTTTCCCTGAGGTGAAAAACCCTTATAAAAGACATTCTGAAGAAAAGTAGCTTTTGGATAGGTTTCTCTGAGGTGACACATCCAATAAAGGCATTCTGAGCAAAAACATCTTCTGAATATATTTCTCTGAGGTGAAAAATTCCTGGAAAGTACATTCTGAATAGAAAATATCTTTTGTGCAGATTTTCAAGATTTTCAAGGTGAAAGGTCCATATAAACAACATTGTTTATATATGCAAAGCAGTATTTTTTTGGGTAGTTTTCTCTGAGGTGAAAATTCCTATAAAAGGCATCTGAGAACATGTTATCTTTGGGTAGGTCTCTGAGTTGAATAATCCCTGTAGTAGACACTATGAGAAGTATCATTTGGGTAGGATTCTTTGAGGTGAAAAATCCCTATAGAAGTCATTCTTAAGAGAAGTATTTTTGGGGTAGGTGTCTATAGGTGAGAATTCCTGTAAAAGACATTTTTGGTATGAGGAGAAAAAAATCATAATCGACTGAGAAGTGTCTTTTTGGGTATGTTGCCCTGAGATAAATTATATCTATAATCAACAGTATGAGGAAAAGTATATTTTGGGTAATTTTCCTGGGTTCAAAAGATTCTTCTAAAGCCATTGTGAAGAGTATTTTGGGTATCATTTACTGAGGGGGAATATCTATATTAAACAGAAAAAGAGTGTCACTGGCTGGATCAGCAGCCAGGCCCTCTGGTAGTGATGTAGTTGACAGTAGGATTGGATGTCATACTGTTTTGGTGGGCAGGGTCTGAACGACATGTAAGAATAAACGAGAAGCATTAAAAGTGCAAAAGGGCTCAGAAAAAGAGGAGCAGGAGAGAGCCAGGAAGGACGAGAATGGTGGGCCAGTAAAAGTGCCGCTTTTTCTTTTGGTTGGAGGCGTTTGCCCTATTTTCACTGGGTATCAACAAATGTTTTGGTTATGTTTCTCCAAGATGAAAGATCCTTCAAGAAGATATTCTGGGAAGAGCATCTTTTGTGTCAGTTTTTCAGAGGTGAAAAGTTACTGTGAAAGACATTCTGAGGAGAAGCGTCTTTTGGACAGGTTTCTCTGGTGAAAAAGCCTTATAATCAACAATCTGAGGACATAAAGATTTCTGAGGTGAAAAATTCCTATAGTAGACAATCCTAGAGAAGTATCCTTTGGGTATGTTTCTCTGAAGTGAAAAATCTATATAACAGGCCTTCTGAGGAGAAGTATCCTTTGCATATGTTTCTTGTGAAGAAAATCCCCAATAAAAAGTTTCTAAGGAGAAGCATCTTTTGGGTATGTTTTTCAGAGGTCAAAATCCATTTAAAAGCCATTCTGAGGAGAAGAGTTTGGGTTTGTTTTCCTGTTGAGGCAAACATACTAACAGACATCCTGACCAGTAATCTCTTTTGGGTGTTTTCCTGAGGTGAAATATCTTTTAGGCATGAGTCTCTGGGGGGTGAAAGCGCTGCATAAAATATATTCAGAGGAGAAGCATCTTTTGGGTCACTGTCACTGTCTCTGATTTGAAAAATCCCTATTATTTAGAATCTAAGAGGAAGTATCTTTTGGGATGTATCCTGAAGTGAAATATTCCTCTAAAAGACATTCTGATGCAATAAAACTTTTGGCTTAGTTTCCCTGAGGTAAAAAGTCTCTATAAAAGACATTCAGAGGAGAACTATCTTTTGGTACATTTCTATGAGGTGAAAAATTTTTATAATCGATAGTCTGAGGGGAGGTAACTTTTAGGCATGTACTTCTGAGATGGAAAATCCCTATAATAGACATTTGACCTTCAGTGGCCCCACAACCAACCAGACCAACCATCCGCCAGTGCCTATCCTGATCAAGAAACTTTGTGCACAAACATTGGCTGGGAGAAACGCTCTCCACGCCAGCAACCAGAACTACAAAACAAAGAGGGAGCAAAATATGACAGAAGCTGGGTGGGAGCAGCCGACCAGTAAGAAGGAGGAGGCACTGAAAGGACACAATCCTGTGTGAACTGGTGGCCGTAGCAAAAATACACTTGGAAAACTAAGCACAGGCCACTGCGTCCCAGGAAACCACATCCACACTGAGCAAAAGGACATTGCTCCAGGAAAGAAGAAGAAGACCCCAAGGGACTAAAAATTGAACAATAACTGGCAGTGAAAGAAGAGATGGAGACCAGGAGGATGAGGGTGGTTGAGGGGGGAGGAACACCCCAAAACAAAACTTTTTCAATAAAAAAATATATATTAAAAAAATGATTTTGACCAGAAGCTTCTTTTAGTCATGCTTCTCTGAGGTGAAATGTCCCTAACAGACATTTGGAGGAGAAGTATTCTTTGGGTTGGTTTGTCTGAGGTGAAAACTCCTAGAATAGACATTCTGAGGAGAAACATATTTTGGGTTTCTCGGAGGTGAAAGCCTCTATAATAGACATTGTGATGAGAATTATCCTTTGCATCAGCTTGTTTTAGACAAAAAAGTCTGCATAATCTATAATCCGAGGAAAAGTATCTTTAAGGTAGGTTTCTCTGAGGTGAAAAGTTCCTCTAAAACACACTGAAGAGAAGTGTTTTTAGTAGGTTCTGTGTGGTGAAGAATACCTATAATCTATAGTTTGAGGAGACATATCTTTTGGGTTTGTTTCTCTAAGATAAAATATCCCTATAATCAAGCTTAGGAGAAGTATTCTTTGGGTAATTTTCCTGGACTCAAACATTCCTTTAAAGTCATTCAGAGAAGTGTTCTGGGTATGGGTTCCTGATATGGAAAATCTGTATTAAAGGACTTTCCATACAGAGTATCTTTTGGGTACATTTTCCTCAAGTAGGCATTCTTTTTGGTCTGTTTCCGTGAAGTAAAGTACTTTTAGGCATGTTTCTATGAAGCAATATGTCCCTATTAAGTCATTCTGAAAGCATCTTTCAGGTTGGTTCCTCCGAGTTGAAAATTTAGTGTAAAAGGACTTCTGAAGAGAAGTATCTTTTGTGTATGATCCTCTGAGTTGAAAAATTCCTTAAATGGCGTTCTGAAAAGCAGCCTGTCTTGGATATGATTCATTGAGATATAAAGTCCCTGTGAAGAACATTTGTCCATAAAAGACATTTTGAGGTGATGTAAGCTTTGGATCGGTTTCTCTGAAGTGAAAAATGCCTATAAAAGACAATATGAGTAGAAGCATCTTTTGAGTGTGTTTTTCTGAGATGAGAACTTTCTGAAACAGACATTCTGAGGAGAAGTACTCTTTGGGTATGTTTCTCTGAAGTGAAAAATCCTTGTAAAAGACATTCTGAAGAGAAGTAACTTTTCAGTAGGTTTCTCTGAGATGGAACATCCAATAAAGGCATTCTAAACAGAAACGTCTTTTGAATGTATTTCTCTGAGGTGAAAAGATTCCTGGAAAATACATTCTGAGAAGGAAATATCTTTTGTGTAGATTTTGAAGGTGAAAAGTGCACATCTGCAAAGCAGCATCTCTCTTTTTTTGAGACTAGGTCTCACTATGTTGCCCAGGGTTGTCTCAAACCTGCAGACTCAAGTGATTCCTAGCCTCAGCCTCCCAGTAGCTGGAATTACAAGCACGCAGCAGCATTTTTAGGGTAGTTTTCTCTGAGGTGAAAAGCTCCAATAAAAGGTATTCTAAGGAGAAGTTATCTTTTGGTAGATTTCTCTGAGTTGAATAATCCCTATAAAAGATATTATGAAGAGAATTATCATTTGGGTAGGTTTCTTTGAGGTGAAAAACTCCTATAAAAGTCATTCTCAAGAGAAGCATTTTTGGGTAGGTGTCTATGAGGTGAAAATCCTGTAGAAGACATTCTAAGAAGTGACATTTTTGGTATGAAATGAAAAATCCCATCATTGGCAATCTGAAGAGAAGTGTCTTTTGAGTGTGTTTCTTTGAGAAAATTAGGCCTATAATCAACAGTATGAGGGAAAGGTATCTTTTGGGAAGTTTTTCTGGCTTCAAAAGTTGCTTTAAAGGCCATTCTGAGGAGAAGTGTTTTGTGTATCATTTACTGAAGGGGGGAAATCTATATTAACAACATCTGAGCAGATGTATCTTTGGGTTTTCTCCTCCTACCTGGAAAATTGCTTTAAAAGACTTTCTGAAAAGAAGTATATTTTAGGCAATTGTCTCTGAGGTAAAAATCCTATAAAAGAGTTTCTGAGAAGTATTTTTTGGTAGGTTCCTCTGAGGTGAAAATTCAGTCTAACTGACAGTTTAAGGAGCAGTATCTTTTGGGTATGTTTCTCTGAGGTGAAAATCTCTATAAAAGAAATATGGTAAAGAAGTATCTTTTTTGGTGCCGGCTCTGAGATGAAAAGTCCCTATGAAAAGCATTATGCATAGAAGTGAATTTTGGGTATATTTTCCTGAGGTGAAAAGTTTTGGGTAGGTTTCTTTGAGATAAAATTCTGCATGAAAGAACTTTTGAAGAAAAATGTCTTTTTGATAGATTTCTCTGAGGTGAAAAATCTTACAAAAGACACTGAGCAGAAGGATCTTTTGGATATGTTTCTCTGAAGTGAAAAGTCCTTATAAAAAGATATTCTGAGAAGACATATATTTGGCGTAGAGTTGTCTGAGGTGATAAAATCCCTAAAAGACACTCAGAGAAGAAGCACTTTTTGGTAGGTTTCATTCAGGTGAAAATGTAAGACAGAATTGGGGTGGTTGTTGCCTCATGTCTGTAATTAGATGCAGCTGAGTAGGAAGACAGCATGGGCAGAGACTTGAGGAAGCATGTGGGGCGAGGAGCAAAGCGAGAAGAGGGTGAAGGCACCGGAAGAACAATGGATGAGAGAGTTCATAAAAGTGCATAAAAGTGTCTCAAGAGATTGAGACAAACACGCCCAGACCTGAGTGAAGGAGGAAGGAGCAAGAGGCATTTAGGTGCCCGGCCCTGGCCATGGCCTGGCTTAGAAGAAAAGTGGTGAGCTTTTGGAAACCTGAACTTGCGTACACCTGTCTCTGATGAGTTGGCAGCTTGCTGAAAATAAATCTTGGTCACATCTGTCCCTGACAAGAGGGGAGCTGTTGGAAACCTGGACTTGGTGTTGACTGGACTGGGGTGTGGTGTCCAGGGGTCTGGGGGGCCCTGAGGAATCTTGGTTCCTTATTCCCTATCATTTTAAACCCTGTTTCTATTATTCTGGTCTTGCACTGTGGGATGTGGAAAATGAACCTAGTAGTGGCGGGCTTTTTTTAAAGACTGGCTTTTCCCAGGTTCCTGAGGGAACCCACCTGACCCTTCCCCCACCCAGGTGAGAGGCTGAAAGTCACTGGCACCGGCTCCAGCCTCTGGGAGGGACCCATCCCCGTGCCACCTTCACCACCATCCCTGGGAGCCAGCCCCTGCAGCCAGGTTCCTGAGGGAACCCACCCGACCCTTCCCCCACCCAAGTAAGATGCTGGAACAAGTGGCGCCAGTGCAAATTACTAAACTAAACTACAGATCTACTTTCAACCTGGAAAACATTCCCATCAGCATGATGACCAACACAAGATCCATGGTTTCTCAATATGTAGAAGAAGTTAGAAAGCAAAACACAGTAAGGAGAAAAACTTTAGACATGAAAGCAAGCCCTACAGGAAATAACCATCACCAACAAAGAAAAGACAATCTCCAGAAAACACCAAGGAAAACATTGAAGAAATGACGTGTATCTCAGAAAAAAGATTCCAGCATCAACATCTTAAATGCATTCCAACAATTAAGAGAAGAATTAGAAAAAAAGAACAACAGTATGCTAGAAGCACTTAATGCACTAAGGGAAGAAGTAGAAACATATAAAAAAGAGAGCATCAATATGTATAACCTAATTAACAAACTGAAGAATGAAAATGAATCCTTAAAATTGAAATTGAAAGAGACTCAAGATTTAAGGGTTGCAATAGATGAGCTCAAAAATGCACTGAAAAGCCATGGAAACAGATTAGATGACATAGAAGAACGAATCAGCACACTTGAGGATACAGAAATAGGACAGAAAGAAAGAGAGAAACAAGGAACTGAAGACAAGCTCAGAGATATGTCAGATTCCTTAAAGAAAAGAAACCTAAGAGTAATAGGCATCCCAGAAGGAGAGGAGAGAGTTGTGGGAACTGAAAGGCTTTTCAATATAATAATAGAGGAGAACTTCCCAAATCTGAAGAAAGAAATGAAAATAGACATACAGGAAGCCAAAAGGACACCAAACTACTTTAATGAAAGAAAAGCCACAGCGAGACACATCATCGTAAAACTTCCAAGAACCCAAGATAAGGAAAAAATAATGAGAATGGCTAGAGAAAAGAAACAGATAACCTACAAAGGAAAATCCATTAGAGTGACCTCAGATTTTTCTGAAGAGACACTCCAGGCAAGGAGAGAATGGAGTCACATTTACAAAAAGCTCCGAGAAAAAAGGTGCCAGCCAAGAATATTCTACCCTGCGAAGCTATCCTTCCTCTATGAAGGAGAAAATAGAACCTTCTCCGACAAGCAAAGTCTCCAGAAATTTGCTACCACTAAACCCCCACTCCAAGAAATTTTGCAGGAGGCCTCAAGATCAAAACCATAAGAAGAACAAATACCAAAAACAAACAAACAAAAAAAATAAACCCCAAAATGACCACCAGGAAACCATTAGAATCGCAAACATCTATAATCACCCTAAATGTCAATGGTCTAAACTCAGCAATCAAAAGACGAAGAGTTGCAGACTGGATCAGAAAACAGAACCCAACATTTTGTTGCCTCCAAGAAACACACCTGATCTCTAAGATAAGCATAGACTGAAGGTGCAGGACTGGAAAACTACACTACAAGCAAACAGCCCCCACAAGAAAGCAGGAGTTCTTATATCAGACAGAGCAGACTCCAAATTAACAAAAGTCACAAAAGATAAAGACAGCCACTACCTTATGGTTAAAGGGTCAATCCACCAAAAAGACATAACAATAATCAACATATATGCACCTAATGAGGGAACACCAAAATTCATAAAACAACTACTAGTAGAACTGAAATCAAATGGACCTAATAGATATATACAGGACCCTACACCCCCAAGGAAAATAATACACTTTTTTCAAATGCATACGGTTCATTCTCTAAAATTGATCATATATTAGGCCACAAGACAAACCTGAAAAAATACACAAAGATTAAAATAATACCAACCTTTTTCTCTGATCATAAAGGCATCAAATTAGAAATCAACAATGAAAAGAAAATAAGGAGAGTAAACACTACATGGAGACTGAACAACAGGCTTCTGGAAGATCACTGGGTAAAAGAGGAAATCAAAGAAGAAATTAAAACCTAGATGGAGGCAAATGTCAATGACAACACCACGTTCCAAAATGTGTAGTATGTAGAGCAGAGTAGCGCAGTGGAAGCATGCTGGGCCCAAAATGTGTAGGATGCAGCAAAAGCAGTATTAAGAGGAAAGCTCATAGCAATACAGGCCCAGATAAAAAGAATTGAAACAGCCCAAAGAAATACTCTAACCTCCCAACTTGAGGACTTAGAAAAAGAGCAACAAATAAATCCAAAACCTAGCAAAAGACAAGAAATAACAAGAATAAAAGCAGAGATTAGTGAAATAGAAACCAAAAAGACCTTCGAGAAGATAAACAAAACCAAAAGCTGGTTCTTTGAAAAAATAAATAAAATTGACAACCCCCTTGCAAGGCTTACAAAGAAAAGAAGAGAGAAAACTCAAATTAACAGGATCGTAAATGAAAAGGGAGATACTACAACAGACCCAGGAGAAATTCAAAAGATAATTAGAAACTACTACAGCAACCTGGAAGATATGGACAAATTCCTAGAATGATACAGTCATCCAAAATTGAACAAAGAAGAAAGAGAAAACTTAAACAGGTCAATCACATGCAGTGAAATTGAGGCAGTCATCAGAACTCTCCCTAAAAACAAGAGCCCAGGTCCAGATGGTTTCACAAATGAATTCCACCAAACATTCAAAGAGGAACTAACATCGGTACTATTAAAACTCTTTCAAAAAGTTGAGAAAGAAGGAAAGCTACCAAATACCTTCTATGAAGCAAACATTATACTAAGTCCAAAAACAAATAAAGATAGTGCAAAGAAGGAGAACTATAGACCAATCTCCCTAATGAACACAGATGCAAAAATTCTAAACAAAATCCTGGCAAACCGAATCCAACATTGCATAAAAAGGATCATCCATCATGACCAAGTGGGATTCATCCCAGGGGCACAGAGATGGTTCAACATTCAAAAATCAATCAACATAATCCACAACATCAACAAAGAGAAAAAGAAAAACCATATGATCATATCAATAGGTGTGGAAAAAGTATTCAATAAAGTTCAGCATCCTTTCATGATAAAAGCCCTGGAAAAAATTGGTATAAAAGGATCATACCTCAACATAATAAAAGCTATATACGACAGACCCACAGCAAATATCATCCCCAATGGGGAAAAACTGAAACCATTCCAATTAAGGTCTGGAACCAGGCAAGGATGCCTACTCTCTCCACTCCTTTTCAACATAGTTCTGGAAGTCCTAGCTAGGGTAATAAGGCAAGAGAAAGACATAAAAGGAATCCAAATAGGGAACAAGGAAATAAAGTTATCATTATATGCGGATGATATGATACTCTATGTAGAGAACCCAGAAAAATTGTCAGAAAAGCTAATTGAAATAATAAATCAATTCAGTAAGATAGCTGGATACAAAATCAACACACAAAAATCAGCAGCATTCGTATATGCAAAGAATCAATCAGAAGAAGAAGAAATTAAAAAAACCACCCCATTTACCATTGCACCAAAGAAAATCAAATACTTGGGATTAACCTAACAAAAGACATAAAAGACCTATACAAAGAAAACTATAAAACATTCTTAAAATAAATAGAAGATGATGTTAAAAAAATGGAAAGACATTCCCTGTTCATGGATTGGAAAAATCAACATTATCAAAATGGCCATACTACCAAAGGCCAGCTACAGATTCAATGCAATTCCAATAAAGATCCCAAAGACATATTTTAAAGAGATATAACAAAAATTACTGAAATTCATATGGAACAACAAAAGACCCTGTATAGCCAAAACCCTTTTGACAAACAGAAGAGAGAACGGAGGTATTACTATTCCAGACTTCAAACTATACTACAAAGCCATAAACCACACTGAGATACCATCTTACACCAGTAAGAATGACCCATATAAATAAAACAGACAACAACAAATGTGGTGCGGATATGGAGAAAAAGGAACCCTCTTACACTGCTGGTGGAAGTGCAAACTGGTCCAGCCACTATGGAAGACTGTGTGGAGGACCCTCAAATAATTGAAAGTGGACTTACCATTCGACCCAGCAATCCCACTACTGGGAATCTACCCAGAGGATATGAAAACATTAATTCAAAAGGACACCTGTACACGCATGTTCATTGCAGCTCTGTTTACAATTGCCAAGATTTGAAAACAAACCAAATGCCCCCAAACCGATGATTGGCTGAAAAAAAATGTGATTACATATACACGATGGAATACTACGCGTTAATCAAGGTGGACAAACACATGTCATTCGCAGCAACCTGGATGGAACTAGAAAGACTCATATTAGCAGAAAGAAGCCAAAAAGAAAAAGAGAAGTACAGGATGGTATCACTTATATGGTGGATATTGGGAAAAACAAAGAAACGAATAAGAAAGAATGAAAACAACCAATGGGACTGACCATGGAGAGAAAGAGGAGGAGGGGGAAGAAGGCGGGGGAGGTGAAGAGCACAAAAGATCAGGATGGTTAACAAATGTTAGTGAAGTGGGAAAGCCCAGGGGTACACAATAATGGAATAATGTAACATAAATATAAATATACATATATATGCAAATTTAAAAATTTAAATTAAATTTTAAAAAAAGAGAAAAAAAAAGACAGGGTTATTAGGGAATGGAGAAAGAAAAAGAGAGCCATCTGCATAGTGCCAGGCAGGCAGGAGAGCTGCTTCTCCCCAGCGTAGAAATTGTACTGATTCCTTTTTTTTCTTAATTAATTAATTTCTTTATATATGTGTTTCACATCTTTGTATTCCCTGGGGACCATCCACCACCTTCCCTCCCTGACTACTCCCTCCCATCTCCACCCCTTCTAACCCCCCCACATACTCATCCCTTTTATGGAATTTTCATGTACATGTCTATGGCCTAAATTGTCAACCAGAATAAACTTTATTAAAAAAAAAAGACTGGCTTTTCAGTTCTGAGGCAGTCTGAGGTAATTTGCCTGCCTCTCATCCACTAATAAAAATCCATATAAATGACAATCTGAGAAGCAGCATCTTTTCTGTTCATCTCCCTAAGGTTCAATTCCTATAAAAGACAATTCCTATTTGAGGTTTGTAAAGCATCCTTTGAGTAGGTTACTCTGAGATCAAAAGTTTGTATAAAAAACATTCTGAGGAGAAGAATCTTTTGGGTATGTTTTTTGAGTTCTAAAGTTCTGTTCCATGTCATTTTGAGAAGAGTTTTACTGTTTTCTTGATGTGGAAAATGTTTAACAGACCTACTGAGAGAAATATTTTTTGGGTAACTTTTCTTGAGGTGAATTATCTTTTAAGTATATTTTCCTGGGTTGAAATATCTTTAAGGCATGAGTCTCTGATGTGAAAAATCCATATAAAAGACATCCAGAGGAGAAGCATCTTTTGGGTTAATTTCTATGATGAGAAAAATCTCAGTGAAAGACATTCTGAGAAGTCATTTTTCAGTATGTTTCTCTTAGGTGAAATATCTCTATAATAGAAAATCTGAGAAGAATTTTTGGGGTGAAAAATCCCTATACAATATTCTGAATATAGGCATCCGTTGGGTCAGTTTCTCTGAGGTGAAAAATCCCTATAAAAGGCACTCTTTGAATATCTTCACATAGGTTTTTCTTCTTAAAAATTCTTTTGGTAATTTATCGATACTTCAAATAATATTCAATTCATTTTATTGTTTTGTTCTTTTTTTTAGCTTTAATTCATTTATTGTATCTTATTTGTTAATTACACATACATATTTACATCATTGTATACACTGAGGTTCTCTCACCACCATGTCACCTGTGAACCATCATCTTAATCTTTTGTGCTCATCTCTCTCCTGATTTCATCCTCTGCTAGGAACTCCTGGTAACCAGTCAGGACTGCCACAATGAATGTAAAGAGCTAGGCTGAGAGAGATTGACTCAGCCAAAGAGGCTGGGATTGAATGAAAGTATGCATCATCCAAATGCCCCAAAACATGACTGGATCAAAAAGTTGTGATATATTTACACAATGGACTATTATTCAGCAATCAAAAAACCAAATTTATGTCATTTATGGTAACATGGATGAAGCTCAAATCATGCTAGCAAAATAAGCCAGAAAGAAAAAGAGAAATACCAATGGTCTCACTTATATGTAGGGTATAAGGAAAACAAAAGGAAAAGAAAAAGTTAAAACTAACAAACTGACAGCAGAACTGAAGTATCACCAAGGAAGGGGGTGGGAGGATTGCTAGGAACTGCCGGTAACCGGTAAACTGCCGGTAACCGGTCAGGATTCATGCTGTGAATGAAGAAAACTTGATTTCACTATCTGTTAGAGGCTGCAAGCTGAGACGGGTCAGAACTCATGCTGGGAATGAAGAAAACTTCATTCCACTCTCTTATTGACCTCTGGTGGGCAGCAGTGTCCCCTATCCCTCCAATATTAACTCTAAGTGACATTCCTTAAAAGATAACAGCAAGTTAATAAGTGAATACCCTACCCCCAGGTATCCCACAGGAACTAATATTTTACCTAATCTGATTTTGCCTAAGCTACTTATTCCCCTTATTTGACCAGTTATGAACCTTTAAAAAGACTTGGAGAAATTCTTATTTGTAGGTATCTTTAAGGTGAAAACTCCCTATAAAGATATTCTGAACAAAAGTCTCTTCTGAGTATGAATTTCTGAGGTGGAAAGGCCCTACAAAGGAGATTCAGAGAGAAGGATCTTTTGGATCCATTTTCTTTGATGGGAAAATATCTAAGAGACATCCTGAGGACAAGTATCCCTTGATATGTTTCTCTGAAGTGAAAAATCCGTAGAAGTCATTCTAAGTAGAAGTAGTTTTAGGTAGGTTTCTCTGAGGTGAAACATCCCTCTGAAAGACATTCTGAGAAGAAGACTTGTTTGGGTAGCTTTTGTTGAGATGGAAAGTTCCAAAAATGGACATTTGGAGTAAAAGCATCTACTGCATAGGTTTCTCAGGGGTAAAAAGACATTCTGAGAAGTATCCTTTGCACTCATTTGTCTGAGGTAAAAAATGCTATAATTTACAATCTGAGGAAAAGTATCATTAGGGTAGGTTTTTTCTGAGGGAAAAATTCCTATAATAGACATTCTAAGGAGAAGTATCCTTTGGGTACGTTTTCTGGGGTGAAAAGTCCTTTGAAAGGACCTGCAGTGCCATACATGTCTCACTGAACTCAGTGCCCAAGGCATCTCAGCGCACTGTTGTGACAACTGTCCTTTCTGTGTTCTGAGCTTCCCCAGGCCATCTCACCACACCACAGCGTCCAGGTGTCTCCCTGAACTACCTTACCCCTGGTGTCTTTCTGCACTGAGTGACTCAGAACTTCTTTCACATTTGCTGCCCCCAGGGACCTCAGTGCTCTGCAGGGACCACGGCATCTCAATACACAGCAGTGCAGTGGACAATTCACTGCACTGCAGAGCCCCAAGCTTCTCGTTGCACTATAGCTCCCAGAAATCTGATTGCGCTTCAGAGCCCCATCTTCTCACAGTAATGCTGTGCCCCTGGTGTCTCACAACAGTGAAGTGCCCCAAGCTTCTCACAGCATTGCGATTCCAAGGACTACTCTCGGCACTACAGTGCCACAGGCATCTCACTGTGTTGATCTCCTGGCATCTGACTGAATTCAGTGGCCCTCACAATTCACTCACTGCAGTTCCCAGTCACCTCACTGCCCTGCAGTGACCAATCATAACTCCTGGTCACACAGGCTTTCTTACTGAATTGAAGAGCTCCAAGTGTCTAACTCTACTCCAGTGTCATTGGCAAGGGTCAAGAGAAAAAGGAAAGCATTTCTAATCTTTACTAAAAATAACTCCCACCCAAGGAACAGAAGCTCTGGACATGTCCTGATTTGTTCCTGAGCTACTGCTGTGCTGATGCCCCAGAAAGACCGCAAAGCCCCCCCACTGGACCTGGCTGGCCACAGGTCCCCAAGGGGCTTGTTGTGAAGCAGGTCACATGTCTGTCTCTGGCTGCCGTACACAGGGTGTTGAGAATATCACTGCAGGAGCTGTGCCTGGAGCACCTGCTCCCGGGACTCAGGCTGAAGACCTGGGGGCTGAAACATGGAGCCCTTGGTTCTTCTGTTCTCACCCTTCTGGGAAAATTTCAGCTGCTTCACGTGCAGAAAGCCCAGTTCTGTGCATCCAACATTCACCATGTTTGAACTTCCTCACTGTTGACAATGGGATGTGTGGATGGCCTGTCCGAGTTCCATGTGCTGTTGCTTTGAACATGGCAGTTGAAATTGGGAGCTGCAAGCTTGACTGGGATTCTCTTTTTCAGTGTTATCTTGACTGTGGAACCTTGAAAGCCACATGTGAACATGAAGGTATTTGCCTTTTTCTTCAGGGTGCTCAGACTCTAGTGGAGACACTTGGTGCCCGTTAAGTGTGTCTCCCCACTTATCTGTTCCATGATTCACGGAGAAGGATCTGTCTTTTCTAGGTCAACAACAGCTGTCAGCAAGCTGGGAATGATGCTCTAGCAGATGACGCTCAAGCCTGGAGATGATGTGCTGGGGACGCCTCCGGGTTTGGCTAGGGTGGCTGGTTCTCACGTACAGGATGGAGATGATTTACAGTCTAATTTAAAAATCTTTAGCCTGACCGGTCTGACTATGGCTGTGTGAGGCCACTTGGTGTTCTGCTTATTTCTGGCTGCACACTGCCGAATCTGTGCATGTTTGTAACATCTGACCTAAACATGATGGACTAGGAGGTGTCTCTTGTCATAGCACGTCACCTTTTCTATTGAATTTCAAGTCGGCAGTGTCAGGTTGGTTTGGCATAGCGCTGTGTGGGAGGATGACATCCCGTAGAACTGTTAGGATCTTTATTAAAGCATATTCTTCCTTAGAAAAAGTCTCTGTGCCTTCAGAGGGAGCCATTTCACCTTTGCGTGAAAATCCTCATGGGCTTTGAAAGTGTGAAATATTTGGTATTTTAGGTCAGTGGAGACCCTGATGCTGGAACTGAGGAAGCCCAAGTGGAACAGATGCTCAGATACATGAGAGTTAATACGGGGTGGCTGTTAAGACGATATAAGTGAAAAAATATTCCACGGTAATGAAAATACATAATCAGGGTGGAGCTGCACCTAAAAGTCATCTTATTTGTGGGCCATGACCCAATCATGAGACCTATGCAAGTTCACTTTTCTCATTTTGATTCTGACAACAAAATATTCTATCCCAAAGTTGAAGTGAAATAAATGGCATGTGAACAGTGTATCTCACCTAGCGGTGTTTTTTTCTCTCCTAATTCTGGTTTATTTACAAAACAGAATTTCAACAAAAACTCGTCTGTCAGTCTAAAAAGACACATTTGGTGTGTTGGCAGGGACAATAAGGAAGAAGGAAGATGGATCAGAGGTATATGATTATAGAGTGGATGACACAGTACCGCGTTGGGTAATTCATCCACCTTTCCTTGAATAGACGTTTAACTGAACTGTTCTTTCATCCGCTGCTTTCTGATGACACTGGAGAGATGTTGCACTTGAGTGACTTTCCAAGAGGACTTCAGTCAGGAAATCCGAAACCTGAAACTGGAGAATGTGAAATTGGTCATTAAGGCAGAACCACGAGTCCCAGCCCTGGGTCCCTGGGCCCGTAGGTCAGCAAAATCCACAGCCCTCCACGGCCGGTCACCCACTGTTGGAAAAGGCCGGACTCCTGTTTAGTGGGCTGTCCTCCCTGGCTCTGTGGGCTGTCCTCTTTGACCCCAGACTTGCAGTTGGCTTGGCTACTGGGAGAGACGAGCGTGTCTCGTCTTAAACAGCTTGACTTCACGTCTGCACCACCCTGGCCTGTCTTTTCATCGCTGGGGGGAGGGATGGAGAGGAGCAGGTGTTCACCCGGGGCTGGCTGCAGTCTTTGCCTCCCACCTCTTGCCCCTCCCTGAGGCAGACCTGTTGTGCCCACCATCAATTTGAAATCTGCAAGCCCTTCCGTGCCCCACTGTCCTCACGCAGGCTGAAGGCCAAACCTGTAAGTGCAGGTTCTGAGTCTCTTTTTCTCCCCTGCTTCCTGAGGCCTCCAGGCTCTGACAGGCTCCCTTGTTCCCTCCCTCCCCTTGCTTCTCCTCCCCCTTACCTCTGATTCTTTGCTGAGGGTCATTCCCAGGTGAGCTCCTTTCCAGGGAGCCCTGCCTGCTGCCCCTGGCCAGGTGCCTGTCAGGGGTCCCTCACAGGGCAGATGGTGGCAGTGGTAGTCTCTCCAACTTCCTGTCATGTCACAGCCCTGGTGGCTGTCAGTTGACATGGCCTGTCTGCCCCCCAGGTACTCCAAGCTTTCGGCTCAGCCAGTGTCCTTAGCTTCTGAAAGATGGTGGGCATTGGTCAGCTGCAATCGATGAAGACATCAGGCCTGCTGCCCATGGCGAGGGGACACAGTTTCTCATGTAGTTTAGGAGACAGGGGCTCAGGAGTGGAGAACAAACCACGGCCCCACCTGGACCTGTCTGACTGGGTCGCCCTTCTCTTCTGACTGAGACTGTAGTCTTGAGGCTCTGGCTTGCCAGCAGCTCCCTCTTCTTTCCTAGCAAACAGGCAGGAGGCCCAGATCTGCCTGAGTTCTGCCACCTGGAGGAAAAGGGCTGGGGCACCCCTGCTAGAGGAAATGCTGTAGATCTTGAGCAACCGATAAACACAGCAAGTCTGAGTCTTCTGCAGGCCTGCAGAGCGCTCAGGATGAGACCCCCCCCTTTGGGTTTGTTTGTTTCTAGTATTTTCAGTGCTACCCTGCCCTTGTAAGATGGCCATGTTCTTTTATTTTCTTTCCTCTTTGTTCATTTGTGTACAGTAATTGGTTCCTCCCCTCAGGTGCCGTTCCCACAGTCCTCCTGTCACCACATGACCAGGGATAATCCCTTATTCCCTGTGTTCTTCCCTCCCCTGTGTCAACCCTATTCCTTTTCCCTTCCTTTCTTCCCCCTTCCTTCTTCCCTCCCTCCCGGATGCCTGGCATCTATGGTTCGCTTGCTAGTTTTGTCTTTTCTTCATCCTTTGTTCGGTTTCTCTATGTTCTCCATGTCAGTGAGGTCACCCGCTATTTGTCTTTTTCCTTCTGATTTATTTTGGTGAGTAGAATCCCTCTCAGCTCCATCTTTGTTGCTACAAAGACATGAGTTTTTCTCTTTTGACCCCTGAATAATATTCCATCGAGCAAATATACCACATTTTTTTGATCTGTTCATCTGTTTGGGGGCATTTGGGTTGTTTCCATATTTTGTCTACTGTAAATTGTGCTGCAGAAAACACAGGAATGCAGGTTTCATTTAAAATAATTTTAAATTTTATTTAAAATTAGTTTTTTTGAGTGTGTCTTTGGGTAGATTCCTAGGAGTGCATTGCTGGAACCTATGGTAGATGTAGTTTTAGTGTTGTGAGGAGCCTCTACACAGCTTTCTGTCATGTCTGAACCATTTTATATTCCCACTGTATGTGGAAGAGAGCTTCTTTTTCTCCACAGCCTCAACAGTGTTTGTTGTTTCCAGTTGTTGTTGTTTTTAGTGGAAAGAGGCAAATTTATTTAGAAGAACATATCAGAAGAAGGTTACAGCAGAAAAAGAGAGCGGAACAAAACATAGTGGGAATCCTTGGCTGGTGGGCCAGAGAGGAGTAAGGAAGTTCTCGTTTTTTAATTTTTTTTTTCAATGTGGGCCATTCTCCTGGTGGGAGATGGCATCATTGTGGTTTGGATTTGCGTTTCCCTGATAATTCGTGGTGTTGATCATGTTTTCATAGCCTGTTGGCCATTAGCATTTCTTCTTGGAGAAGTGTCTTTTCAGTTCTCCTGCCCAGGTTTTGACTCGGTTGTTTGCTTTTTTTTTTTTTTTTTTTTTTTTTTTTTTTTTTTTTTTTTTTTTTTTTTTTTTTTTTTTTTTTTTTTTTTTTTTTTTTTTTTTTTTTTTTTTAGCTGTGTGAGCTTTTGTAGGCCTTTGATGTCAGCTCCTTATCAGTTGATTGGTGTCCATATCTTTTCTCCTATTTGGTAGGTGTCTCTTTGTTTCGATGACTGTCTCTCTTGCTCTATGGAAGCTTTTAAGTTTGATGTGGTCCCAGCTGTTTATCTTCTCTTTGTTTCTCTTGTTTTTGGAGAGGAACCCTCAAACTTGTTTCTGAGGTTTATGTCATGGAAGGTTTTGCCTGTGTTCTCTTCAATATATTTCATTCCAGTCTTTTATCCACATTGTGTTGATTTTTTGTATATGGTGTGAGATAATAATCTAGTTTCATTTTTTTGCATGTTGCAGTCTAGTTTTCCCAACATCATTGATTGAAGAGACTTTCTTTATTCCAATGTACATTCTATTTTTAAATTTTTAAAATTTTTTGTTTTTTTATTACATCATTGGTGACCGGTTGTCAGGATGCCTCCCCTTCCCCCTGAAACCCCCTCTGCTCACTCAGACCCCTCTCACTTTGTTGTTTGTTTATCTATGTTATGTCTAGTAGTCTCTTTCTTTCCCGTGGCAGTGTCCTTTCACTGGGTGAGGGACTGTTCTTAGGACATGGCAAACCATGCAGGTGGGTTTTCAGTCTCAACCTTGCGTTGGGGCAGCATGCTCATGTGAGGTCTATCAGTGTCTCTCGTTGCTGGCTGTCTTCTCCACTCCATTCTCTATGCTGTTTTGCTGCTTCTTCACCTTACAGTCCTGGCGTCTGGCTTAGGGGGTCGTTGTCAGTGAAGAAGCTTCTCCGTGGGGACAGGCGTCTGTGAATGGCCGTTGGGGATCATCTCGTCTCCCTCAGTTTGCAGCTTTGCTGTGAGGCTGATGCCCCAACTCTGTGGCCTCCCTCTCTCGTGGAGTGTGGAGGGCGCCTTGCTCGCCTAGATGACATCTCAGAGACAGGCTTTTGGCCCATCCAGTCTCGGTGAGCACATAGGTATGACTCTGTGATGGGCTATCCCCGTAGTTGTTAGTCTAGTCCCGCATGCACCGGTTCTCTCGATGCTCAGTCTCTTGCGTCCTGTTCGAATGTGTGGGCTGGACATTCACTTGGCCACTCACCCATTTTGTGATGGTGCTTATATTATTTGTGCTCTTCTTCTTCCTCCTGAGGACTAAGTAGAGCAAGAGTGATAGAGAAGGGACGTCCTGCACTTTCCCCCACCCCATGAAATGACTCCTCCCTGTGCAGGGAAGTGGCCTGGATGGCTGTGCAGGTGCAGTCCTAATGCCCCGGGACAGGAGCTTGGTCAAGCTATGCCAGGACTCTACAAGTAGGCAGACGACTGCTTAGTGCCAATGCTCCCCCACCCCTGTGCCCATGCTCACTCATGCAGAGGTGCTACCCAGAGATACATGCCATCCCTGCTCCCCACTGACAAGGGAACCCCAAAGGCACAGACTTCCAGGCGTGTGGGTAGCCACATGGTCACCCACTGGTGGGTGACCCAATGTACATTCTTAGTTCCTCTGTCATAGGTTAGCTGACTATATAGATATATTTTTATTTCTGGGCTTTCAATTTGATTCCATTGGCCTTTGTTTTTGTGCCGGTATCATGCTGTTTTTATTATAATGGCTTTGTAGTATTGTTTGAAGTCTAGGATTGTAATAGCTCCATTCTTTCCCCTTTTAGTCGGGAGAACTTTTGCTATTTGAGATTCTTTCATTCCATATGAATTTCAACAATATTTGTTCCACTTTTTTGACAAATTCCATCGAGATTTTTATTGGAATTTCACTGAATCTTTAAATTGCTTCTAGCAGGGTGACAATTTTGATTATGTTCATTATTTCAGTCCATGAGCTGGGAATATCTTCCCAATTCTTTGTGTCTTCATTGTGCCTACCAAACTCAGTGTTTTGTAGTTTTCCTTGTATAGGCCTTTTACCTCCTTTGTTAGGTTTATTCCCAGGTGTTTAATTTTATTGACTATAATTATAAATGTCATGATTTTCTTCATTGTTTTACTTTCAGATTGAGTGTTTCCATATAGGAAGGCTACTGAGTTTTGTGTAATGATCTTGTACCCTGCAACTTTACTAAAGTGATTTATGTTGTCATTTTTTAAAATTTTATAACATTTTTTTACTACACTGTTGTCCCCATAGTTCTCATCATCAGTGAACCATTGACTTATTCCCTGTGTTCATTCCTCCCCTGCTTTGCCCCCTCTCACTGCCTCCTCTGCTGGATGCTTCAGTTCTATGATCAGCTTGTCAGTTTTGAGTTTTCTTTGGCCTTTTGTTTGGTGTCTCTATATTCTACATGTAACTGAGGTATTTTTTTTCCTTCTGACTTATTCAGCAATCAAAAAAGGAAATTCATGCCATTTTCAGTAACAGGGATGGAACTGGAAAGAGAATATGCTCAGTGAATATATATTATATAATTATATATATAATATTCCACTATATAGTATATAATGTTATATATAATACCTCACTATACATATACCACAATTTTTTTAATCCATTTGTCCCTTCTGGGCCATTTGAGTTTGGTCTATTGTTTTATTTGGTTTCTCTGTGGATATTTTTAGGATTCTCTGTCTATATAATCATATCCTCTTCAAGTTTTAATTGTTTTTACTACTTTCTCTACTTGGACTCCTTTTATTTGTCTCTCTTGCTCTAGGTAGGGCTGCTGGTGCTGTACTGAAAGTGATGAGACTGGACATCCCTGTCTAGTCTAGATCTTCTGTGAAAACTTCTGGTTTTCACCATTAAAATGTTGCTATTTGTGTGTTTGTTGTATGTGACTTCTAGTAGGATATGATATGTCCTTTTGGGGCAGGGCATGGTGGCACATGCCTGTAATCCCACCTACCTGGGAGACTGAGGCTGGGATCACTTGAATCCGCAGGTTCAAGACAGTCCTGGGCAACATAGCCAGACCTAGTCTCATTAAAAAAAAACAGCTATGTCGTTTTTGTCACAATTTTTTCATGGGCCTTCATTATAAATGGATGTTGGATTTGATCAAATGCTTTCACCGCATCTACTGATATTGTCATATGGCTTTTTCTTTTTGTTGAAGTGTTGAGTGACTTTAATTGATTTTTGGATGCCAATCCATCCTGAGATGATGCCCTCTTGTTTGTGGTGTAGAATCCATTTGCGGCATTGTTAGATTCAGTTTGCTTCTGACCACAGCGACCAAATCGATCATTTTGGGGAATAATGTTCACAGGATCGAAGCTGTCACACCGTCTCCTGGGACCCTCTCCACACAGTACTGTTTCCCTCTCCTCGCCCGCCCTGATGAAATGTCTGCCCCACTCATGTCCCCGCCTGTGTCAGTCACGGCTCCCAAGTCATTTCCTCCCCATCACAGCCATGAGGGGCTCACAGCCAGAGGCTGACGCTGAGCAGGGTGGGCTCTCAGGGAGAAGGGGCTCCCCCGGGAGGATTGGACTCTGTGACTTGGCTCCTAGACTTCCCTGGACAGAGGGACTGGCTCAGCAGTGGTGACCATCCCAAGTTTCTCTCTGGGGGGCTGACTCGAGGTGACCTGCTGGGTCTGAGGGTTTGTTCTGTATTTCCCAGAATTCCTAACACCCTGCATGACTCCCTGTCTTATCTAGGCTGTCTCTCAGCTTTGTTTACCCAATTGATTGCAGAGACCCAGTTTTAATTTTATGAATTGACACCCCGACTTAGTGTCTTCTGGCTGGGTAGGTACAGCGGGGGGTTTCTCCCCATTCTGACAATAAAACTGGGAGCCCCTCCCCCTCCACCTCCACCTTGTGGCAGTTAACTAGGTGCCCCTCCCCCATTGGGTGTGGCAGTTAAACTGCCAGAAACAGCAGTTGGAGCAGGAATTTGGACCAGAAGCAAGGGGATAAAAAGGCAAGGAGCAGATACTGGAGACAGACTTTTGGGGAGACGAGAGAGTGGTAACTTCTGAGGAGAGGAGAGAAGAGAATGGCAGGCAGGTAAAGAATAGCCTGAATGACCAGGCTGGGCAAAAGCCCTCTGGAAGAGTAAGCTGGAGGGGACAAGGAGCCATGGTAGCCAGCGGAAGAGTGGCCGGTGTGGAGAGTGTGACGCTGCAGCAAGGTGGCCTGGAAAGCTGGTGATGGCCAGGAATTTGGAAAGCTGATTTGTGCATCAGCAATTGTGGAAGAAGTTTGAAGAGCCTTGGAGAAGTGGAGCAGTGCGGAATATTTAAGAGAAAAGAAGACAAGAGAAGATGCCAGAGAAAAGACTGGACTTTGCGAAAGTCCAAACCTACCTCTGAGGTTTGGAAGGGTACCATCTTGGGTTGTGTCTTTGGGACCTTCGGGACTGAGAATGGTGACTGGGGTAATATCTTACCACTTGTGGCTTTTCATTTTCCCTGTTGAACTCCCTTGTTAATAAGCCCTGTTGTTAAACTGCATTTTGAGTGACAACTGCTACGCGTGAGTAAGACGGACCTGTGGGGCTTATAAGTTGGAGGGCTTTTGCCACCCCCCCCCCCACCTTTGTTGGACCTGATTTCAACCCTGTGACCATGAGGAGAGGTCTCCTGATCAGCCCCTGTTCTCCAGACCCGCCTCCCTGGGGCCTCAGCAGGGCATCTGGGGAGAGCACACACTGAGGGTCTTGAGCCTGGAGGGGGCCTCCCTTCCTCTTCAGGGAGACCTGGGGCCTCCTTGCCCCGGGTTAGAGTTCAGGCCCCAGAAGCCCCCGGGCTGCTGAGAAGGTGAGAAGGTCCTGGAAGGAGGTCTCCTGTGAGGAACATGTCCCCTTGCCCCAGCACAGGAACGGGGGGGTGGGGTGGAACACAGAGATGGGGTGCGGTTGGAGCAAGACTTCACCAAATGACTTGGTGAGAGTGGCACACCCAGGCGGGCGCCCCAGGTCCATGTCAGTTCAGTCTGTGTCCAGCACTGTGACAACCTCCCCCAGTCCCCAGTCACTGGTCACAGCCTTTCTGTTCCTTCCTCTGGGGCTACCTGGCCTGTCGTGTGGTCCCCAGTGACCCAGCCGGGAGTCGGTCTTCAGCTTCTTCTGAGGCTCCAGGATGGGGGGTACCTACCTGGGAGGCAGAGCTGCCCACCTGCTGGTCTCTGGGATGGGGGCTCTGCTGAGGCTGCGAGGAGGGGCAGCCCTTCCCTGCTTTACCGGAACCCAGAGATCTGGCCTGGCAGCAGGCTTGAGCTGTTCCTGCACCCCGAGAGGACCCCCCAGGGCTGCAGCTCAGGCTCCCGTCACCCTGCAGCTGTGCTGAGCACAGAGCTCATGGGAGGTGACAGGCAGGAGAGCTGAACATCAAACGCAAGTCTCCCCAAGAAACACCCCAACTCCCCTCTGCTCCAGCAGGGTGCAGGGAGATCCCACCAGTGAGGGGCCAGGACTCAGCACCCCAGATCGGACCTGGCTCCTGCAGGGAACTCACGTCAACACCTGACATCAGGTAACAGGTGAAGGAGAGGCTGAAGGCTGAGGGTCCGGAAGGGTGCTGGTGGGGTCTGGGGTGGCCAGGGGGCCAATAGGTGGTACCAGGCAGATGGGAAACCCAGACAGAAACCTCAGAAACTGGACCACATGGTCTGCGGAGCTGGCCAGCGGGCACCGGCTGGAGCAGGAGACCCTAGGAGGAGCAGGGTGGTGACTCGTGTCCCAGTGCTCTGGGCAGGTTCCCTGCACAGAACCCTTCACTGAGGGACAGGGGTCCACAGGGATCTCCTTCTGCGTTTCCGGCCAAGAGCTGGACCCTGAATGGCCGGCGTGTTTGGGAGACTCAGGCCAGGTGGACCGCAAATCTCAAGGGAAAGGTCGTTGTTTTCATTCTGGGGGCTCCGCGGGTCTAAAGGCCACTTAGCCCTTTCGCCACGCTTGCCCCCAAACGCCTCCCCACCACTGGGGGGCCGGGCCCTCCTGTGGTGCCCAGTGCCTCCCCCCCAGACCCGCTCAGCTACAGCGAACCCCCTTCTAAGTGCACGTGTGTACGTGGGGGGGATGGCTTAAGGGAGCGCTCGCCTTTCCTACCCCCTGCCAGCGGAGGCCAGGCGGGGCAGGAGCGGTAGGCTGGGCCTTGGGGGCGCCTCCTCTCGCGGGGCGCATCCTCCATCTCGCGGGGCGCACCCCTGGAATCCAGAGCCGGGTCCTGGAGGACGGGGTCCAGAGAGGCGCGCAGCCCGGCCACCCCCCACCCCCAGTTCCACGAGAACCTGGGCCCCCCCACCCCCGCTCCCTCAGGCCAAATCCCGTCCACAGGCGGCCCTCCCTCAACCCCGGTCCAGGGGACCCAGACTCCGGTGCCCGGGCAGGGGTGTCCGTCCTCCATTTCTCCCGCCCCGCAGCCTTCAGCGCCGGCCGGTCAGTCAGCGCCAGCGCTCGCTGGGGGCGGGGCCGAGATGGGGTCACTCGTCCTGGGGCCGGGGCGGGAGCCGGAGAGAACCATGGGGGCGGGGCCGACATGACGTCACCTGTCCTGGGGCTCCGCGGGCGCGGGTCGGCAGGGGGCGGGGCCGGCCCGGGGCGGAGGGGAGCCGGGGGGGGCGGGGCCGACAAGGCGTCACCTGCCCTGGGGCCCCGCGGGCGCCGGTCGGCAGGGGGCGGGGCCGGCCGGGGGCGGAGGGGAGCCCGGGGGGGGCGGGGCCGACAAGGCGTCACCTGCCCTGGGGCCCCGCGGGCGCCTGTCGGCAGGGGGCGGGGCCGGCCGGGGGCGGAGGGGAGCCCTGGGGGGGGCGGGGCCGACAAGGCGTCACCTGCCCTGGGGCCCCCGCGGGCGCCGGTCGGCAGGGGGCGGGGCCGGCCGGTGCGGAGGGGAGCCCTGGGGGCGGGGCCGACATGACGTACCTATCCTGGGGCTCGGCGGGCGCGGGTCGGCAGGGGGCGGGGCCGGCCGGAGCCGGGGGGAGCCCTGGGGGCGGGGCCGGTGGGGCGGGGCTGACATGACGTCACCTGCCTTAGGGCCCGGCGGGCGCTGGTCGGCAGTGGGCGGGGCCGGCCGGGGCGCGAGGGCGCCCTGGGGGCGGGGCCTACATGACGTCACCTGTCCTCGGGCTCGGCGGGCGCGGGTCGGCAGGGGGCGGGGCCGGCCGGGGGCGGGGGGGGAGCCCTGGGGGCGGGGCCGATGGGGGCGGGGCCGACATGGCGTCACTGGTCCTGAGGACGCGTGGGCGCGTGAGGGCGCTCTGGGGGCGGGGCCGGCCGGGGTCTCAGTCAGTGCGCGCGGCCCCTCCCCTCCCCGACGTCACTTCGCCGCCGACTCCGCCGCGGTGGCCGTCCACGCGGACCGTCCGGTAAGGTGGGTGCGGGTGGAGGGGAGACCTGAGATGCTGGGGGCCCGTGAGGGCTGCGTGCTGGTGCGGGGAGGAGGGGAGCTCTGGGGACACGGGGTGGGGCCCCCTGAGCGGTGTCGGGGTGCGGGGGAAGGGGAGCCGGGCCGGGAAACGGGCAGGAGGTCCATGGACGCTGTGGCGCTGGGCAGGCGACTCTGGCCTCTGAGTCACACACCTGGGACTCTGGGGGAGGCGATTGTTGCGAACCCCAGGCTGGGGAGCAGGAAAGTTAACACTCCACAGGGACAGGAGCCCTGGCTGAGAGAGGGCCCCTGCCCCTCTCTCCCAACCGGCCGGCAGCTCTTCAGAGCCAGGCTGCGGGTCATGGGCCAGCAGAGCCCGGCAGGTCTGGAAGCTTCACCTAGAGTGGACAGGACGCTTCTGAGACACAGGACCCTGTCAGTGGGGCGCTGGGGTGAGACTGACTCACAGGGGCATCTGAGCTGGGCGGGGGCCAGGAGGGCTTCCCTTGCCGTGGAGTCTCAGGTGTCCTCTGGGTGGGGGTGGTGACCTCTCCTGGCTGAGGCTGTTTGCCTTCCTCCCAGCACCCCTGCATCACCCTCACTGTCCCCGGCCCTTCCCGTTAGGTTTTGGAAAGGGAGAGCGAAGATGAAGGAAGAAATGAAGACCAGAGAGACTAGTAGAGAAACAGGCTCGTGGATAGAGAGAGAAGCCTGGGAGCAGGAGCCGGGTGAGTGGAGCTGTGCATCTTGGCTGCGCGGCGGTGTCTGGTCAAGCGGGATGGGTCAGGGGGGATGGGAGAGTTTGGTCAGGTATGTGATGCTTTCTTGATAGGTGATCGGTTTCCCTCTGGCCAAATAGTAGTCAGGCAGCCTGGGGGAGAAGGGGATTTTCTGACTTTGAGTCAGTGGCTCATGGAGTGGGGCTTAAGGTGATTGGTACAAACAGGAAGGAATTTGGGAGAGAGATGGGTCCTTTCCCCTCTCACAGCTGGCCTGTCACCAGGATTACCGTGTGGCCGCTGGAGGGCCCCTCCACCCTGAATGTTCCTCCAGGTCGCAGCAGGTTATCGACGGTTTATAAGAGAGATGAGTAAATTGATGGGCACTTAGCGATTGGCAGGCCACAGGGTTTGTAGACAGTTGGCCCCTGCCTTTTGGGTAAGTCTCCCCTCTGTGGCAATGATTTTAGAAGCAAATGTAGAGCCTCAACTGAGCTCAGCTCCTGCTGCTCAGATGTCACTTGAAAGTCACTCCCCTGATGTCCCTGATCTCTGGTGACTGAGGCAGTTTGCAAACTGTTACTGAAGGGGACCATGGCACATGCTTGTTCCTTGTAGCCGATGAAAGAAATGACAGTTTCCTTTGGCTGAGCCTGTAACTCCTAGTCAGTTCTAACTGCAAATCCTTCCTGCAGTGGTTGAGCTTATTCAGCTGACCCTGTCCAGCTTCTTTTCACTGAGACTTCTCTCTCATGGGCCGCTGTAGTTTTCAGTTTCCCGGCTTTAAAGCCGCTCCGTCTAACATGAGACCAAGTCAGTGACTCCGCAAAACCACAGCCACGTCTGGCTGCTCCTTTGACGGAACCAGCATCTATTTCTTTACATGCAGGGATTCATTTTTAGCTTTAAACTGGATATTGAGCTCTAACCCTTACACTGTAACTTCCTGATCTTTAAGTTGTAAGAAACTGTGAGGCCTGTTTCATGTTTCCCGCCAGGCAGAAGTCCTTCTGTGACTTCTAGAACCTGTGTTTTCCCAGGTGACACAGATACGCCTCATTAATAGATTCGCCCTTTTGAGCTCCTGATGTAAACCTCCATTCTGTAATTGCCTCTTGGTAGCATGGTTTGAATATCTAATGAGCTCCCATGATTGGAATTAGTGAGACCCTAACCATTCAGAGCATCTGGGAGAGCTGTGAGGTGTAACTGTAGGAAACACACCCAGCAGACTCATCCTCAGACACCAGCCTGAGGAGCCGTGGCGTTTTTGTTTCCTCGGGGCAGCCCACAAACCACCACACCCGAAATCTCTCCTCCTGTCCTCACTGCACCTCCAACCCCACAGTCTCCTCTTGCACCTTCTGTCCACCCCGTTTCTCTGTCCTCCATCCTACGTGGTCATCTCCCCTGACTTGCTGCTTTCTCCCCCGTCACCAGAATGAACCCCACGCCCTTCTCCTCTGAGCCAGAAAACACCTGCTATCCCCCGACTGTTCCTCTGGCCTCCTCCCTGCCTCCCAAACTCGCCTCCATCTTTTCTCTCAGATCCTGGTTTCCAGGGAGAACTACACAGTCCAAGAAAGGACCTGGAGTTGGAATGTTGAAAGTCTCAGCTCTCATTTTCCCCTTTGCTCTGGGCGGGCATGTTGCGTTTTCTCTGTCCTGTTTACCCTCCACGAGCCGGGGAGTTGCTGCCTTAGACCATGGGAGGAAAAGTCTCCCTGGAGCCCTGGGAGCATCAGGGCCACATTGTCTCTGACCAGAGATCCAGGTGCTGTGTGTAGAGATGATGACTTTCAAGGGTCTGGTTCCCCTTGAGCTGGTTCTTCCCTTCATTCCCTCCTTGTCACCGGAGACGAGTTGGGGTTTCATTTATCCCTTTGGATCTCCGAGTTCGTGTGCAGCTGGAGGCTCTGGCGGGATCAAGACCAAACTGACCATTACACAGGCCCCGGGTGCCCTGGAACCCACCTTTCTCCACGGGAATTAGACATGACCTTGGGGTCCTGCTCTTGCCACTGGTCCCGCAGAGACCTGAGTCGTCAGGGCAGCCAGACCATGACAGGGGGACCACTAACTGGCACCACATGCAGGAGTGGGGGTCCCTGAGAGGATTTCCGGAGGCTGCAGGTGACCCAGTACCTGGGCCTGTAGCTCTCCCTGCAGCAGGGAGGGCAGGGCTGCGGGACCCTGCTAGAGACCCAGCCCCCATCCCCTAAGCCCCATGCACCAGACCCTATACAAAGTGGACAGTCCAGGATTGGCGGCGGGGGGCAGTGGCACCAGTGTGTGTGCACGGGGGTCGAGGAGTCTTGGCACCTGGTGTCCCCTAGTCAGGCATGTGGTCGGGGGTCAGCAGGTCCCTGAGGTAGTGTCTGGATCGCCGGCTCTGGTGACAGGCCAGCACATTCATTTTGGGCAGGTCAGTGACTCGGCAGAAGCGTCTCCATCTTGTGTTTTTCTCCCTGGTTGGTGGGATGTGTGGCCAGTGCCTGGCTGTGGGGGACTCGCACTTGGTAGAAGTAACCTGGCAC
>PVHY01016297.1:0-34079 GCA_004024945.1 Uropsilus gracilis | reverse complement strand
TTTTTTTTTTTTTTTTTTTTTTTTTTTTTTTTTTTTTTTTTTTTTTTTTTTTTTTTTTTTTTTTTTTTGAGACTAGGTCTCGCTATTTTTGCCCATGGAACCACAGGCTCACGTTGCCCAGGGTACCACGGACTCAAGCAATCCCCAGCCTCAGCTACCCAAGTATCTGGGTTTACAGGCATGTGCCACTACACCCAGCTATTTTTTGGGACCAGGTCTCACTGTGTTGCCCGGAATGGGACTCAAACTGTGATCCCTAGCCCCAGCTGCTTCATAGGCTGTAGCTTACAGGCACGAGCCACCGTGGCAGCCATATGGTGGCTTTGTTTAAACTTTGAAGCAAACTGTTTTCTAGAGTGGTTACACCATCTTACTTCCCATCAGCAGTGTACAAATACTCCAGTTTTCTCACACTAACACTTTTTACTAGCTGTCTTTTTTAGGTTACCCAGTGTTTGCCTTATTCCACCTAGCACCTCATTTTATTTTTGATTTGCATTTCCCTGTGACTAATAATAATATTGCGCCTATTTTCTTGTATATTCTTGTATATGTGTTTCTTTGGAGAACTGTCTGTTCAGATCCTTTGCCCATTCTTTCAGTTGATTTTTCTTTACATTATTGAGTTGTAAAATTTTTCTATATTCTGGCTACAAATATTTTATCAGATAATTCACAAATATTTTCTCCCACTCTACAGATTGTTTTCTCTTTTTTTTTTTTTTGAGACTAGGTCTCGCTATTTTTGCCCGTGGAACCGCAGGCTCTCGTTGCCCGGGGTACCACGGACTCAAGCAATCCCCAGCCTCAGCTTCCCAAGTAGCTGGGATGACAGGTGTGCACCACCACGCCCAGCTGTATTCTTTGGAACTAGGTCTCGCTACAGGCCCCAGGCGGGACTCGAACCGTGATCCCTAGCCCCTGCCGCTTCATAGGCTGAAGCTTACAAGCACGAACCACCGTGCCTGGCTGTTTTCTCTTTTTTGATGTCTTTTGAAACACAAGTTTTTAATTTTTACCAAGTTCAATTTATTTTTTCTTCTTCTTTTTTTTTTTTTTTTTGGAGCTAGGTATCGCTACAGGCCCCAGGCAGGACTTGAACCACGATCCTAGCTCCGGCCACTTCATAGGCTGAAGCTGGCAGGCACGAGCCTCCATGCCCGGCCTATGTTTTTTCTTCTGTTGTGCTTTTAATATCATATATAAGAAGGCTTTGTATAACCAAAATTCACAAAGATTTACTTCTGTTTTCTTCTAGAAGTTCTATAACTTTAGTTTTTAAATTTTTATACCATTTTGAGTTAGCTTTTGTATATGATGCAAGGAAGGGGCCCAACTTCATTCTTTGGCTTATGAATACCTTTTGTCCCAGCATCATCTGTGAAAAAACTCTATTTCCCTCGTTGAATTCACTTTATATCTGTAGAGTTATGTCTTTTCATGAATTCGGGGATTTTTTTTTTTTAATTCACCACCATGACCCATTTACTGCACCTACCCCTGGCAAACATAGTCTTTATCTGAGTTTGAGTTTGTTTTAGATTCCACATACTGAGATCATGTAGATTTTTGTTTTTGTTTGCCTTATTTCACCTAGCATAGTGCCCTCAAGGTTCATGCATGTTATTGCAAATGGTATGATTTCTTTTCCTATGACTAAATAATATTTCATTATGTATGCGTATTATATATTGTCCATTCATACATTGGTGGACACAGATTGTTTCCCTCTCTTCATTGTTGAAAATAATGCAGTTGGCAGCAATCTTTTTGATGTAATGATTTCATTTTTTCTTTGGGTATATACTCAGAAATGGAGTTGCCAAATCATATCGTAGTTGTAGTTTTAATTTTTTGAAGACTCTCCATACTGTTTTCAATAGTGGCTGCATCCTTTTCTCCATCTGCTTGATAGCATTTCTTATTTAGTCTTTTGATAAGCTATTCATAAAGGTGCAAGGTGATCCTTTATTGTGGTTTTGATTTGCATTTCCCTGATGATAAGTGATATTGAGCACCTATTCATTGGGAAAATATCTACTCAGATCCCCTATCCATTTTTAAATTGGATTGTGATAGTTTTTTTGTACTTAGGAAGAGTAGAAAAAAATCTGTTCCATCTTCCAGAAGTGGCATCCCATCTCAAAAGATTTTTCTTAAGTATACAATCAATTTCTTTAGTAGATATAAGACTATTCAGGTTATCTTTTTCTATCTTTGGTATTCTGTCTTTCATGGAATTTGTCCAATTCATTTTTGTTATAGGGTTTATGGACATAGTTTATAATATTCTCTTACTGGGACCTATAATGGTATCCCTTCTCTGATTCCTGATCTTGGTTATTTGTTTTTTCTCTTGATTATTGATTTGTGATTATTTTCAAGTGAATAGCTTTGGTTTCACTGCATTATCTCTATTATTTGCCTTTTTACAATTTCATTTGTTTCTGTGCTTTTTAATTCATTTCTATTTGTTTTGGGTTTAAGTTAGTTTTTCTCTTTCTTTTTTCTTATACCATTGATATAAAACCTTCCTTCTTGGAAATCTAAACATTTAATTACATTCCAGTAAAAATCACATTATACACAGAATGGTCTCACTTATATGAGACAAGGAAAACGGACCAAAAAACTTAAAACTAATTATCAACATAACTAAAATATAGAGCAGAAGTGGGGGAGGGGGAAATTGGGGTGGAATGGGCACAAAAGAATAAGATGATGGCACATGGGTGACAGGGTAGTGGGAGAACCCTGGGGCTGACAACAATGTGAAAAAAATATATAAATAAATATATTTTTTAAAAATCACATCGTACATATTCCATACAGGCAAATCTTGTGTTTGTCGAATTTCTTATGGCAGAAAGTTGGATGTTTTGGCTCAACATAAATGAGCTGTTGATTGGAAAGTATCTTAGAATGATGCAGTGTCTGAAAACTAACCTACGTGGAATGAGCATGCAGTCTAGAAGAAAGGATACTTCTGGAATGATTGATTCACAATGCAAAGAGTGGGGTTGATAGCCAGCACCAGTGGGTAATAATTATAAGAAGCAGATTTTCATTGAATAAAAGAAACTCCAGTATTAAGACCTGTTCCAACCAGGTTGAGAGAATAAACACTGGTTTCAGATACCTCTGCCTTCTGAACTAACATAACAGTTCTACTTTGTGCTGTTTTTCCTAATTAGTACACTCACTCCTGTATGTCATGGCAGCAACCAGACCGGAAATATACATTTCTATCACTAGATCAGGCACTAGTAAGGAGCTAGTTAATGTATGATATATTCATGCACATGTTGTAAAACTTAAATAAATTGTAACATATAAGTTAAAATATATTAGATGTTAGGAATAGTGCCTGGTCCATAAATCAGCACTAAGTAAAGTAAATTACTGTCCTTAATACAATAGAATAAAACCATCTAAAAAACTGGGATTCTTACTATTGAAGTGATCTACAAGGTATATTAAGTGGGAGAAAAGAGTACAGAGCAATATATGAGCAGATCTCCTCCACGTACCCCACATCTGTGTTTGTGGAGTATACCTCCCTCACCTTCATGTGCATGCAAGTGCACATACACACATCCATCTGTACTTGAAAACACAGCAACCAGTAATAATAGTAAATATGTGTGGGGGAACTGGTGGGTGGCTGAATAAGTCTCAAAGCTTTGAAAAGATTTACTTTCTATGATCCTAGATTTGATATTATCTATCCCCTTTTCCCTGAATGGGGGAACCCACGTGGGTGATGATGACTTCACTGCTGAAATTATTCAAGCTCTTTAAGTGCTCATTAGGATTCTCATAGGTATATCATTTTTAGTATTCATTTAAGTTTCCATTTCCAATCTTTAGCCAGTGTGAGATTTGTCAAAGCAAGTAATCATAAATAAATAAGCCATAAGCTTCTGTAAGAATTGCCATTTTGCTAAGTGTCTTTAATCTCTTTGCTACTTTTTTTTTTTTTTTTTGAGACTAGGTCTCGCTATTTTTGCCCATGGAACCGCGGCCTCACGTTGCCCAGGATACCCAGACTCAAGCAATCCCCAGCTGAGGCTTCCCAGGTAGCTGGGATTACTGGTGCGCCCCACCACACCCAGCTATTTTTTTTGGGGGGACTAGGTCTCATTATGTTGCCCCGAGCAGGACTCAAACTATGATCCCTAGCTCCAGCCGCTTCATAAGCTGAGGCTTACAGGCATGCACTACCATGCCTGGCCTCTTTACTACTTTTGAAACCATCCATCATGACATTGGGTATGCAGTGAAATATGTAGAGTTTAAGTGGCTGCTTTGATAAGCTTTTGTTTCCCTAAGACATATAGAATTTCCCCTTCTAAAATTCTCTCCTAAGGAAGTTATTAGATATTAAGTATTTTTGTATGTTTGTTAAAACCATACTTGTACAACTAAGAAATTAGGAAATCAGCCAAATGCAAGTAATAGAAGAGTCTTCACTTTGCATAAATGGCAAAACCATTAGAAGTAGAATTAATAATCATTAAAAATTTTAAAAATTAGGATATAGGCCAGGCACGGTGGCATGTGTCTTTGATCACAGCCTACAGAGCAAGGCCGGGACTAGGAATTGCTTGAGAACGCAGGTTTGAGACCCTCCCAGGGCAACATAGCAAGACCTAGTCCCAAAAAATAGCTGGGGGTGGTGCTGTGCACCTATAATCCCAGCTACCTGGGAAGCTGAGGCTGGGGATTGCTTTGAGCCCATGGTACCCCGGGCAAGTGAGCCTGCAGTTCCCTGGGCAAAATAGTGAGACCTAGTCTCAAAAAAGATAAAGTTCAGGATATAGTTACAATATGGTGAGTGGAAATACAAGGTACTCAAATACTGCTATATGGAGCATAAGTGGCACAATCATGTGTACCCTGTGACTGAGTTTTTCCTTCCTAGAAGTATACTAGTGATAAATGTAATATTTACTAGAGAAAGCCTGTATAATGATGTGTTACAATAATATATTTACTACAAATTAGAAGCAAACATCCGCCAACAGGAAAAAGAATAAATGTGCTGTGGTGGATAATATTTGGTACTGAAATTTCGCTTAAATTAGGTGGTACCGCAGGGAGTAGAGGTATATTTCAATTTGGATAAACTAAAAACATGCTGAACAAAAAAAGTTGTAGCCAGGCATGGTGGCGCTTGCCTGTAAGCAACAGCCTATGGAGTCGCAGCTAGGGTTGGATCGCGGTTCCAGACCTGCCCAGGGCAGCACAGCGAGACCTAGTTCCAAAAAAAAAATAGTTGGATGTGGTGACTCACACCTGTAATCCCAGCTACCTGGGAAGCTGAGGCTGGGGATTGCTTGAGTCTCTGGTACCATGGGCAACATGAGCCTGCAGTTCCACAGGCAAAAATAGCAAGATCTAGTAAAAAAAAAAAAAAGTTGTAAAGGATTTCCACAGTATGTAGAGTATGATACCATATATAAAGTCCATAGTGTTCATCTACATGGTTTAAGACACATGGAGAGATGCTCTTCAAAAATGTCAGTGTCCTATAAAACCAAGAAAGGCAGGGCAATCTTCCACATTAAGGGAGACTAAAGAGAGGTGACAATGTAGTATAAAGTCCTGGATTAAATACAAAGACCAAACATCACTAGGACAGTTGACAAAATGGACATCTAGACTATGGATTAAACAGTTGTAGTTTATACTATTGAATTACTTTAGGACTGAGAATTTTACTCTGTATTAGTGAGTGAACATACATATTTTAGGAACTAGAGAAATTGTCTACCCCTGAACGGGAAAGGATATATGTGCCTATAATAACAGAAGGGGAGATGTAAAAAACTGAGTTTGAGTAAAGATTCCATGGGAGTTCTTATATTCTTCCACCTTTTTATAACTTTGAGACTAAATCAGAATTTGAAGTTACCAACAAGCCTCAATTGGCCATATGTTTTATACAAGTATACATTAGCAACATATGGAGATGTTGTCTTCTACTTTCTCCTTGTGTGATGGCCTACTATAGTAAAAATGCATTGTTTTGCTCAGGAATGTGAGTGAGCCTGAAACTTAGGATTTGTTCATGTTGATTCATGAGTTTTACACAATGGAATATTATTCAGAAATCAAAACAAACTCATATCATTTGTGGCAACTAGGATGAAGCTATTAGAAATTATGCTATCCAAAGTAAGCCAGAAAGAAAAGGATGTGGGATACAGAGAAAACAAACTAAAGGGCAAGAAAAAGTTAAAACTAACCAACTAATAACAGAACTAAAGTCTATAGCAAGGGAGGGGGAGGGAGGACAAAATTGGGAGGGATGATCATAAAAGATCATGGCAACGGTTATAAATGACATGGTGGTGGGAGAACTATAATCAGTAGAAAAATGTAAAGAAATAAAAGCTCACGAGTAATCACAGTAGGAGTATACTTTATGCTTGAAATAGTTCATAAAAATAAAGTCTTTAAATTTTCTTTTCAAAGATAAAATGCTTATAATGTTAAATAAGTACAAAAAATGAAATAACAGGATTCAAAATTTCAAGTATATATTATAAGTAGATGCTTGCAAAGAAAATCATCTTGAAAGGATGATAGCAAAATATTTATGCTGCAACTTGTGGACTTATAAACCTTTTTTTATGCTATCTTTCAAATTCTCTATATTGAGAACATATGAATTTTGTTACCAGAATAGGAAAAAGTAAAACAGTTTTTTTTAAAGATTATAAACAGTTATTTGGCGACTTACTAAAAGAAAGCCAAGTGCAATCAAGTTACCTAGCAAATGGCCTTCAGTCCCACCCTGCCCATATCTTTGGAACCCCTCAGCCCCATGCCCAGACTGCATGTCCCTTACAGATTGGCTTCACCACGGACCCTCGTATGGCCCGCTCCTCTCCTTACCCCACTGACGTGGCCCGAGTTGTGAATGCTCCCATTTTCCACGTGAACTCAGATGACCCAGAAGCTGTCATGTACGTGTGCAAGGTGGCAGCAGAGTGGAGGAACACTTTCCACAAGGATGTGGTTGTGGATCTGGTGAGTGAACTCAGCCCTGTGTCCTAGTGAGAGGAACTTGTGGCTCCTTACTGTGGATCTCACTTCTCCAGAGAGCTCCTGAGTGTTTGGGCCTGAGTGCACTGTGAATCCTCCTAGGATGAGCACAGTGGGGTCATTGGCATCCCATCCCAGAATATTCTGAGCTTACTCTAATAACTTTAATGTGTAAAGAAGAAATAAACAGGTCCCGTACTTACCTGGCAAGGGAGACACCATAATCATGAAGGTGGTTTTCCCAGAGTGAGGCTTACCGATTATACTCCGGAGATGCTGACCTCTGCAGTTTCCTCAAATGTAGGAAATTCAACTGCATAATATATAGTAGTGAGGGACTGTGTTTGCACTCTACCTTGTGGGAGGAAAAATAGGTCCCTAATTCTAGAGTGGGTAAACTGATACATACCAAGTCTGGCCAACACAATCCCTGACACTGATGTCTTCCTCCATGCCTGCCTAGGTGTGTTACCGGCGCAATGGCCACAATGAAATGGATGAGCCCATGTTCACGCAGCCACTCATGTACAAGCAGATTCGCAAGCAGAAACCAGTGCTGCAGAAGTATGCGGAGCTGCTGGTGTCACAGGGAGTTGTCAACCAACCTGAGTATGAGGTGTGTCCAGAGGTTGTAATCCGAACAGGCCTCTCAGAAACTGGGGAGGAAGAGAAGATTGGCTATAGGGCAGTCTTTTTGCAGTTAGTAGAATTTAAGGAAGAACATGCAAAATAATTGCAACCATGGCATTTCAATGCATGCCTCCTTGGAAGTACCAGCTACTAAGAGGATCATGGTGGTGGGGAAAACTAGTGATACTTTGGTATGAGGCAGCAACCACCCTGCAGCCTTTCTCCTGTATCCAGAGTAGGAGTTGAAAGGCACATGAAGAACCAGTACAGTGAAGGACCTAGTGTGAGCTGAATGATCATTCCCAGCCTTTGTGAATGAGAAGGCCAGGCAGGATGCTTGGAAGGAAAGTAGTGGGAAGGACTGGTTGTGACATCTGGCTAGAACTTCAGACAGATGATGGTGCCAAACTCAGGGGCAAGTCCTGGAGATCAAGCTCTTGGGTGCAAGCTTCCTTGGAATTATGGTGGAAACCAAAAATAGGACCTGTTTATAAGAAAGAATACAGGGAGAGGGTGGGCAGGGACAGGGGCTCAAACTTTGAGCTGCTCTCTAGCCAGCAAACAAGGAGTTTAAAACAAAATGTGGTAACCTTTTCAGCTCTCAGAGAGGTTGTGTATGTTGGGAAAAGACTTAAGGTGACCAAGTCTGAGGTCTTGGCACTTAGCAGTCACAGGCATGGGATGTGCCACAACCAAGGAGCACTATGCAGAACTCTCCTGACCACTGTGTCCTGCCTGTCCCCCAGGAGGAAATCTCTAAGTATGACAAGATCTGCGAGGAGGCCTTTACCAGATCCAAAGATGAGAAAATCTTGCATATCAAGCATTGGCTGGATTCCCCCTGGCCTGGTGAGTGAGGGACAAGTGGACTTCTTCCTTCTGTCCCCACAACACTCCCACTGTAGGACCTGGATTCAGACCCTGAAGCAACTGGGGAATGTGATCCAAGCTGGGTTGAGTCTTGCTGGACCTTTCAGGGTTCACATGGACCAGTTTTGTCCTTGGAAAAATGTGGCTATATTCATCCTGTTCCCCATCTCCTAGGCTTTTTCACCCTGGATGGGCAACCCCGGAGCATGTCCTGCCCCTCTACGGGTCTTTCGGAAGATATTCTCACGCATATTGGGAACGTGGCCAGCTCTGTGCCCGTGGAGAACTTCACCATTCATGGAGGTACAGTGCTGCACTGACCTTTGGAAATGGGCACAGTCCAGTGATCACGTTGCTCCAGCATGGAACCTGGTGGTCTCCCCTCCAGCCTTCCACCCCTCCGTTCCACTGTATGTGGCCACCTCACCCCCATAGTGGTCCTAAGTTGGCCAAGCAGAGGAGAAAAGAAACAGCTATCACTGCCTTTCTCTGACTTGGTTTCTATTCTCCTGGCATTCATGACACCCGGAAGCTAGGGCCAAAGAAGACTCTGCTCTTCTCAGAGGGTGGAGGGGGTGACCCTACAGACCTGAGCTAGTAAGAGGTAGTAAACACCTTTTTTCTGCAGGACTGAGCCGGATCCTGAAAACCCGAGGAGAGCTGGTCAAGAACAGGACAGTGGACTGGGCTCTGGCAGAGTACATGGCTTTTGGCTCCCTTCTGAAGGAGGGCATCCATATCCGGCTGAGTGGTCAAGATGTGGAGCGAGGCACTTTTAGGTAACACTTGTGTTCTTGTTAACCAGTCAAAGAGTAAGAGCAGAGAGGGAGGACTCTGGTGTTTTTTCCAGAAGAAAATCACTTCCAGAAAACAGTGATTGGGCCTCCACTGTTTTAGACCCAGAAACCCATCCCCTCTCTGGTCTGGACATTTCTTTTAAAAATGGGCTTTTGTGCTCTGCCTCTACCCTCATTGGGTCTGCTTATGGGAGCAGAACACAGGACCTACCAATCTGTGTTGTTCTGACTCAGCCACCGCCACCATGTGCTACATGACCAGAACGTGGACAAGAGAACCTGCATCCCCATGAACCATCTCTGGCCCAACCAGGCCCCCTACACTGTGTGCAACAGTTCACTGTCTGAGTACGGGGTCCTTGGTGAGTGCCTGAAGCCTAAAAGACCCACTCTGCTCACTGCTCCTGCCCTGCACATCTGCCCCTGCTGTCTCCTTCCACTCTCCACCCCTCCCCCCCCAGCCTCCCCGCTTGCCAGATCATGGTTTTCTCCCTCCCTCTGTTCTATAGGCTTTGAGCTGGGTTTTGCCATGGCCAGTCCCAATGCCCTGGTCCTGTGGGAGGCGCAGTTTGGTGACTTCCACAACACTGCCCAGTGCATCATTGACCAGTTCATCTGCCCGGGACAGGCCAAGTGGGTGCGGCAGAATGGTATCGTGCTGCTGCTGCCCCATGGCATGGAGGGCATGGTGAGCCACCCACCCACCCTACCTACCACATTTAGGACATAGGAAGGACCTGCCACAGACTAGCACAGTACTGCCTGTACACCTCCTCTTCGAGGGCAGGTGGCAGGTGATCTGGATACCCCTGTATTCCTTCATCCTGCTTCACCTTGAGAGGTGGGTGGTGCAGACACAGATGCTCCCAGACTCCCTGCTTGCCTCCCTTCATGAGGAGTCAGGGCCAGGACTGCTGGGCCCTGTCCTGATGTGAGAAGTACCCCTTCTAACACTGGGTGGGTGGGAAGGAGTTGAACTACCATCAGGAAAGAAGATAATTAGCATTAACAAGAAATGAGCAAGTTGGTTTAAAAAGAGAAGCCACAAATCTGAAGCTCCAGAAATATAACTTGTGTTTCTGGTTCCAGGGCCCTGAGCATTCCTCTGCCAGGCCAGAGCGCTTCCTACAGATGTGCAATGATGACCCAGATGTCCTTCCGGTGAGTGGAACTGCACGCCTCTGTACTCTGTGTTCCTTCCAGGAGTGTTGGAGACGGGGATTCTCTGAAGAGTGGATGAGTAGATGGGGGGGCTGGGCACGGTGGCTCGTGCCTGTAAGCTTCAGCTTATGAAGTGGCCGGGCCTAGGGATCACAGTTCAAGTCCCGCCTGGGGCCCGTAGTGAGACCTAGTTCCCAAAAAATAGCTGGGCGTGGTGGCGCGCGCCTGTAATCCCAGCTATCTAGGAAGCTGAGGCTGAGGATTGATACCCCAGGCAACAAGAGCCTGCGGTTCCACGGGCAAAAATAACAAGACCTAGTATCCAAAAAAAAAGAGTGGATGGGTAGGCCACACCCTGCTGCTCTCCTCTTCCCAAAACAAGGATCTTCCTCAAAGCACAGAAGAGAGTGCAGGGTGCTTCCTGACACCTGCTGTGAAAGCAGAGAAATAGTGTAAAAACTGCAGCAAAAACTTTTAGGGGTAATGCTGTTTGTATTTTGATCCAGACAAATATTTCGGAGGAAAGAACTCCAGGGAGATCTAATGAACTTTAAGAAAGAAAATTGCTGTGAATCAGTTTTGATTCTTTTTTTTACCACCACCACCACCATCCCTTGTATCCCCTTGACCTTTTCCCTTTAACCCTCTAACCTTTCCCTTTAACTTAAATCCTCACCTTGTTTAATTGTGTCCGCTAGTTTTCATGAATATTTTATGTTCTTGAATTATCTGCTATGTAAATGTTCAGTATTTGTCTTTGTCATTCTGACTTGCTTTAATATACATAATTCCTTTGAACTCCTTCCATTTTGCTGTAACTGACAGCATTTCATCTTTCCTGGGAATATGTTTCAAGGAAAATCAGAATAAGTTTTAGATAAGATGTGTGTGCCCCAACCAGGCAATGGTTTACAGAGTTGGGAGGGTCTCAGTGGCACTAAACAGCATGTGAGTTCTTGTCAATGTCCCCTCACATTTGCATCTCCAGATGACACTGGTGGCTTCTTGAGGCTAGGGCCAGGAGTACCTTCCAGTGCCTTCTGCTCCCACACTTCCTGTGGTGATGTTCAGTGCCACCTGGCCTCTGACCGTCTCCTCCTTGTTGCAGGACCTGACAGAAGCCAACTTCGATATAAACCAGCTCTATGATTGCAACTGGGTGGTTGTCAATTGCTCTTCCCCTGGCAACTTCTTCCATGTGCTGCGCCGCCAGATTCTTCTGCCCTTCCGGAAGCCGGTCAGTTGGGAGTGTCTCTGCTTAAAGAGCCTGCCTGACCTGAGGAGTCCAGGGCCCCAGCTGAGGGGAGGACACATGTGTGAGTGGGTGGTAATAAAGAGCACACTAGAAGAGAGGTGACTGGCAAATTCCTGAGCCAGGTACTAAAGAATATGTAGCGTGAGCGTGAAGCGTCCAACATCTCAGCTCACTAACAGCTCTCTGGCCCATGGGACTGGGCAACCCTAGCTATGGGCAGAAACAGGATGTAGAGGCATATGGTCAGGCTTAGGATATCCAGGGTTCATTGCAGGCTAAAGGGTGTAGATTCCTACCTGATTAGGGCCCAGCTTCTCTGTACAGAGGGAAGAAGATGGACTTGGGGAAACTTGGCATCATCCCCATCCCCTCTTTCTGCCTCCAATATGAGGCTTCTCTTGACTGCAGAGCTAGGGAAGCAGTACCAGACAACCAGTGCTAAAGATGAGGCCTATGCTATAGAACCTCCTCTGGATTCCTTAGAACCTAGTCCATCATGAACCTGTGGTTCTGTATTTCAGTTAATCATCTTTACCCCCAAATCCCTGCTGCGGCACCCTGAGGCCCGAACCAGTTTTGATGAGATGCTTCCAGGTAGGTATGAGTGATAAATGCTGTATTTCATGTTCCACCTAGTGTCCCTGACTTTTGCCTGTGTATTCCTTCAGACCTCTATTAAAGGCACAAAAGTGAGTCTGAGATTGAACATACATCCTTTTCCTGTAAACAATTCCTGGAAGCTGGTAGCAGCTCACTTCCAGGAATGAAGAAAAGCCCTAAGTGAATGGGACTTGCCGAGTACCAGGACAACTCACTGTTAGGAAGCGAGGCCACTGTTAGTGAGGTTTCCAACTGAGTGCAGGAGTCTGACACAAGGTAGCAGCCCCATACATCCCCTGGACTTATGTGGCCAGCCTCCCAGCCACAGAGCCCTTTCATCTTCCAGCAGGATGAACTATCCACTGGGTTTAGTCCAGTTTTTTATTGTGTAATGAAATAATATACATATAAAATCTATCATCTTGGCCATTGTTAAGTGTGTAGTTTTGGGACATTTAAGTGTGTGGTTTTGGGACATTAATTAAATCATTCACACTGGTGTACAACCATCACCACTGTTCCATCTCCAGAACTTCTTCATCTCCCAAACTGAAACTGTCATTATTACACACTAATTCCTCTCCTAGCCCCTAATAACCCTGTTTCGTCTGTGAATTGAGTAACTCTAGGAACCTCAGATACGTGGAATCATAAAATATTTTCTTTTTTGTGATGGACTTACTTCATTTAGTAAAATAGCTTTAAGCCTCAATCCTCATGCTGAAGTGTATCAGTTTCCTTTTAAGACTGAATAATGAATAATATTCTATTCTAGGCTATTCCACATCATTTTTATTCATTCATCTGTCAGTGGATCCTTGGGTTGCTTCCCTATTTGACCTATTATGAAAACACTGCTACTAACATGGGTGTACAAATATCTGAGACTCTGCATTTGGTTCTTTGGGGTAGAAATAAATAGAATTACTGAGTCGTATGGTAACATTTTTTAATTTTTTAAGAGAAAACATTTTCCATAGAGAGTGCACCATTTTACATTCTACCTATATAGTGCACAGTAGTCCAATTTCTCCACATCCTTGTCAACATTTATTTTCTGAGACTCTTTTTTTTTAATAGTAATAACCATTCTGGTGAGCTTAAAGTTGTGTATTACTGTGACTTTTGACTTGCATTTCCATTTTGACTTGTAACATTGAGCATTTTTTTCATATGTTTATTGATACCGGTTCATCTTTAGAGAACTATCAGTTCACTCAAGTCCTTTACCCATTTTCTCATCAGGTTGTTTATTTTGTTGTTGAGGTTTAGGAGTTTTCTCTTTCTGCTGATAGTAAGCCTTTATCAGATATGTTACTTGTTTATTGCCTTACTCACAAGATTTTTTGATTTTCTTAAAATCCATTTTGTCTATTTTCTTTTGTTGTCTGTGTCATATTCAAGAAATTGTTGCCAAATCCAATGTCATAAATGTCCTGTGTTTTAGTTTTAGCTCCTATGTTTGTTTTTAGTCCATTTTGAGTCTTTTGTATATGAATTTCCCAGGATTTGTTGAAGATACTATCCTTTTCTCCCTTTGAAAGGTCTTTGACAAAAAAGAACTTTGACAAAAATCATTTGAATATATGTGAGATCTTATTTCTGGAGTCTGTTCTATTTCAGAGAGAGAGAGAGAGAGAGAGAGAGAGTGTGTGTGTGTGTGTGTGTGTGTGTGTGTGTGTGTGAATGCGCACGCACGCATGCCAGTATCACACTGTTTTAATTACTACAGCTTTATAGTAAGTTTTGAAATCAGGAAGTGAGTCCTGATTTGTTTTCTTTTTTTTTTGTTTGTTTTTCATTTTTTGTTTGTTTCAAGATAGTTTGGCTATTCAGGTCCTTTGAGATTCCATTACTTTTAGGGTAGATTTTTCTATTTTTGTTATAAATATCCTTAGGACCTAGTAGGGCTTGCATTAAATCTGTAGATTGCTTTGGTGTTATTGTCATTATAAGATTGTCTTCCAGTCAGGTGCCATGCGGTGGTGTGTGCCTGTAATCCCAGCACTGGGAGGCTGAGGCCAGGAATTGCTTGAGTCCACAGGTTCAGGACTATCCCGGGCAACATAGCAAGACCTAGTTTCTTTAAAAAAAAAAGAAAAAAAAGATTGTCTTCCAGTATTTGAACACTGAATGTCTTTCCGTTTATGTCTTTCATTTCTTTCAGCAACATTTTGTACTTTTTAAGTGTTTCACAAATGGGATTGTTTTCTTAATTTCATTGTTGTATTGTTAGTGAATCAGCTGGATTCTTTTTTCTTTTCTTTTTTTTTTTTTGAGACTAGGTCTTGCTATTTTTGCCCGTGGAACCGCAGGCTCTTGTTGCCTGGGGTACCACAGACTCAAGTAATCCCCAACCTCAGCTTCCCAGGTAGCTGGGATTACAGGCACACGGCACCACGCCCAGCTATTTTTTTGGAACTAGGTCTCACTACAGGCCCCAGGCGGGACTCGAACCGCGATCCCTAGCCCCGGCCGCTTCATAGACTGAAGCTTTACAGGCACAAGCCACCGTGTCCGGCTCAGCTGGATTCTGAGTATTGATTTTTCAATCATGAAACTTTGCTGAATTCATTTTATTAGGTCTAATAACTCCTTTATGAAGTCTTTAGGATTTTCTGTTTATAAAGCTATATCATACCTAACCTGCAAAAAGAGGTTTTTTTTCCTTTTCTAATTTATGTGGCTTTTTTCCCTTGCCTAATTGTCCCTGTTACAACTTCTAGTACTGTATTAATAGAAATGTTGAAAGCTTTCTTGGCTTATTCCAGTCTTAGTGAAAAGTCTTTCTGTCTCTGACCATTTTGAGAATGATGTTACACACTGGGTTTTTCATAATAGCTTTAGTTTATACAGTTAGTTTCCTTTAATCCTAGCATGTTGTGTGAGTTTATAATGAATGAGAGTCTGTTGCATGTATATATCACAAATGTGAGTTGTATGTCATAAATTTGAACCCAGTGTTTTAGAGGTATTTTCCTGAAGTTGTTCCTCCTAATCCTAGTACATGGCTTGTGTATCATGACCTTAAGCATGTTGTTTGTTGCTTTATTTCATGAAGCGAGCCCCTTATTTTGGATGTGGCTTCCTAAAATCAACCTTGTTCCTGGGAACACAGCTCCAACCACAATTATCTGAGTATATACTCCACTGTGTAGAAGGTTTTCGTATCTGTACAGTCATGAGGAGCCTGAGGAGAGTAGTCATAGGTACTCTAGTAAACTTAGTTGCCCCTGAAATCTGGCACAGACTAATTTGAAGAATGAACTTGTTCCCTGCAACAGATGTGCCTACTGTGCATGCTGCATACCAGGCTCACTCAGAATGAATTCAAGGGCATCAGACTGGTTGGAAGGAGCAGCATCTCTAATTCAGAAACTGGCATTTGCCATGCTGTAGCCCTGCCTCATGGGATTCTGGCTCATGCACAGCAGTGCCCTGAGTTTCCTCAAGCAAGTTCTAAGAGAATCTCTCACCCGGGTATTCCCTCTTAGGAACCCACTTCCAGCGGGTGATCCCAGAAGACGGTCTTGCAGCTCAGAACCCCGAAAATGTCAAGAGACTTCTCTTCTGTACCGGCAAGGTTTATTATGACCTCACCCGAGAACGCAAAGCACGGGGCATGGTAGAGCAAGTGGCCATCACAAGGATCGAACAGGTAAGGACAAGGGGCATACAACTGTACACTGGGATCCATTCTTCCCAGAACTTCCAGATCATCCTTTATGGGTCACCAAACATACCTTTCTGGATACGAGCCTGGCCCTCTGTTCTGACTGTCCTTTCTTAACGAAGCCCCTTGTTCTCTCCCCAGCTATCCCCATTCCCCTTTGACCTACTGCTGCAGGAGGTACAGAAGTACCCCAATGCAGAACTAGCCTGGTGCCAGGAAGAGCACAAGAACCAAGGCTACTATGACTATGTGAAGCCAAGACTTCGGACCACAATAAACCGCGCCAAGCCTGTGTGGTAAGACCTGTAACCCAATGGACAGTTAGCTGGGGGCCAGGGAGAAAAATTAGTTCTGAGCTTCTTGGAGGCCTTCATTCATGGTCACTTCCCAGTGTCACACATACCACTCATCACCCTAGGTATGCTGGTCGGGACCCAGCAGCAGCTCCAGCCACCGGCAATAAGAAGACTCACCTCACTGAGCTGCAGCGCCTCCTGGACACAGCCTTCGACCTAGACGCCTTCAAGAACTTCTCGTAGATGCTGCCTGGGGCTTCTTGGCCCTCTGCCCTCATCCACGACTGCTCCTCGCTTCTCAACTAAAGAATCGTGCCTCAGCACTGCCCACACCTCTGCCCGTCTACTGCACCACACACTCCCACCTTGCTCGCTTAGGAATTAGGCTATTATTCTCCCCATGCACTTGACTGCCCCCAAGCCAGATACTCTCCAGGCTCTGTGACTTCTGTCAGGCCTGCAGCCGTCTCAAAGGCAGTGGGGAGTGAGAGGAAGAAATGGGGCCCTGCAGGGTGTCCTAGGAGAGTCAGTTCTGCCCCACCCCGAACCACCCCACACCCCACCGGCTTTACCCCACAGGACCAGCCTTGTGTGGCTTCCCCGCATGTTGGCAGTCCTCATCACCCATCACAGGGGCTTTTGCACCTGGACTAGGGTAACGTCGTCTTCCTGGGCTGAGCCCCAGATTCCTCAGAGGAATCATTACTCTCAGAGTTTTTGTGGGGTACACGGGTCTTTGGCAAACCCCTAGTGCCCACTGAACTGAGGGGTGACTCTCAGAAGATGGTCTTAGCCTGACCTGGCACAGAGATGGCAGGTTCACTCTCTGCAGTATCCACTTCTGTACCTCAAAAGGATCCCAGACCATTGTAGAGGCTGTGCATGCTCTACCCACGTGGGGCCCACCAGATGTGCTTGGGGGAAAGAAGCACACCTCCATGCTCCATGGCTGGTATACCAGCTGCTCGTTTCGGTCCTGCTCTCCCTTCATATCCACCTCCAGCCTCCCTTCCCTGCTTCTCTCCTGTTTCCCTTTAACACATTGGAGACTGAGCATTCTCTGCTGTGCCAAAGCTGGTGAGAGGAGAGGAAGCAGAGGCGGGGAATGAGGGGGCAGCATGAGGCCAAGGGGCCAGCTCCCCACACACTTGTCACAGGGATGGATCTGATTTATTTATTTTGGTTAAAAAAAAAAGAACAAAAACAACTTTGCATTGCATTTGGCTTGACCCATAAAGTAAGTTATCTGTGGGCTTGTCTCCTGTGTCATTCTTCCTGACATCTTTTCCCTAAGAAAAATAGACTGTCCTAGGCTTCTCCCTACCTACTCTACCTGAGAAGCAGCCCCGTCTCGCGGGAGGCATCGGGGTAGCCACCTGCTCTGCTGAGCGGTGTCCCCATGTGCAGGTCACACTTCCTTCTGGCCTGTCTTTGCCATCATTGCAGAGGGTATCTTGTGCACCTGATTTCTGAGCCTTCTCTGCTTCCAGGTTCTTCCCATTCCACTTAAAAAGGACTCTGCAACCTGTGCTTCTGTATTGAACCAGTGTACCTGGTGGATTAACACCACAAAGCTTGAGCAGCTTATTGGACCTCAGGAAGTGAGCACACTATGTTAGCAGGACCCTATTGCCCAGTGACCTTTCTGGCCAAAAACCACCTTGACTTTCTGGGGGTCAGTGGATCCCAGTGACGGAGCGAACTCAGGGAAAGACCAAGATATAGAAATGGTATACTTTCCAGTAGTAGGGAACCCCCACCCTGATGGATATCACTCTGTCATCTAGACCACACACACCTGGGTTCTTTGTCCTTATAGCCTTCTCAGGGTCCCTTTATTTTGTCCTGCATGCTCCCTAGACCTCCCCAAGAGTTGTGTGAAGATGCAGCATGCAGGCCGGGCATGGTGGCACATGCCTGTAGGTGGCAGCCTAGGAAGCCATGGCTGGAGCCAGGGATCGCAGTTCAAGTCCCACCAGGGGTAGGTAGTGAGACCTAGTCCCAAAGAAATAGCTGGGCATGGTGGTATGCGCCTGTAATCCCAGCTACCTAGGAAGCGGAGGCTGGGGATTGCTTGAGTCTGTGGTGCCCTGGGCAACATGAGCCTGCCCGGGCAAAAATAGCGAGACCTAGTCTCAAAAAAAAAAAAAAAAATTGATGTAGCATGCAAGTGGGATGAGGATAGGGGTGGTGTGTACTCCAGATCCCACAAATCCTCATTGTATCTCATATGGTTGACCAGGGTGGACTAGAACTAAAAGGCAAGAAGTTAGTGGTAAGATCCCCTTTCCTAGAGACATTCCTGCCTCTGTCTGGGCACTTCGCCAAGTACTGCACTTTGTATGTTATTAGGGGTCCACTTTAACCCTAATCTGGAGATCACTTGGGGTGAGATGTACATTGAAACCAAACGTCCAAGGAGTCTGGGTGTGCTTCCAAGGGATCAAGGTGCACTCAAAGTGGGTCCTGAAGTACCTGAAGGCACTAAGTGTGCTTGTCACCAACCTTTCCTTTGGAGGCTGGCACCACAGTAACCGGATGGCAGTCTCAGAAGGCCTCTCCCACTCCCTTGGCTCTAAATATGGGTCTGCATTCTTGCACTGTCCAAGAAGAATGGATGTCAGAGGATGCCATTCAAACTCCCAACTCCACAGCTACTGTCCCCTCAAGAGTCCACCTACCAGCTCCTGGCATCCTAACAGGTTGGGGGAGCTCATTACTCTCCTGAGGCAAGCAGGGACTTGCCAAGTCCAAGAAGAACTTCCTCCAAGACTTCACTCCCCACTTCACCCATACCACCTTCACTTCCCCATCCAACCCACTTCCTCTCCTGCATGCCAGCACAAGGAATGGACTGGGATACCCGCCCCTCTGACACCCCACCTCCTAAAGTACAGTGAACAGAGAAAGCCCTTTCTCCCTGGCCCAGAGCTGGGCCCCAACCTAGGTCACCTGGCCCTGGTGGCCTTTGGTCGAAACATGTAGGGCCCCAGTATTCCTTCCCTGCCCCCACCACCATCAAGCCTCTACCCAGGCCCAGAGGACTCCATATCTCAGCTATCACCCTGGAAAGGCATGCCACCTTTCAAAGGAGGGTCTAGCTAAACTAACCCTTTCCTCCATGCTAGGCCCTCCTCCCTTTTGTGACAGGGTTCTGATCACCCTGCTGCCTCGCTTAGTCGCACCTAAGTTCCATGTGGGGGGCAGATCCAGATGCATTACACTTAGTTCCAAAGTAAGAGGTGTGAGTGAGACAAGTGCAAGATACCAGACAGGCAGTCCAGGAGGTCAGCCTACACGATGGGAACTTATCCCAAAATCCAGGAGAGCTGTGTGACCAGTTGGCAATTCTGAAGGCCCTGGAGCACAAACAGGAAGTCAGGTAAGTTTAAACCTGGGGCTACAGAAGACATATCAGAGGTCAGGAAGGATTCTGACATGTGGCTGGAGAAAAATGCCCTGCTGAAAGGTGCTGGCCTGAGGCCCAGTAGTACACAGGCCAGATTTAGACAGTACTGTACCTGCCCTGTGAGCAGATAAGGAGCCTCAGGTTCTATCCAGCTGGTCCAAAGCTCAGAGCCATGCAGGGTTGGAGAGGGGTCCAAGACAGCCACGTGGCACATTAAAGCACATACATCCTCCTGGAATGGCCCAGGGTTTTCCTGCCTGGCCCAGCCTTGGTGCTAACAGTGAAGCTAGGACCCAGAGCAGTGATTCTCAAAAGGTGGGTCACAGACCCTCAGCTTCCTGAAATCCGGTTAAGGATTAGTGAGTTCAAAGCTATTTTATAAGCAAAAATACCTTATTTGTGTTTTGGTCTGTGTGAATATTTGCCCTGATAGTGAAAAGCAATAGCAATGAATCTACTGGCTCTGAACACCACCACCGTCACCACCACCATCCTTGTCAGCCCTGATCTCAAGAACATTATTTAAGTAAAACCACCAGTTTCACTTAAGAATATCCTTTATGAGAGCCAGGTGCAGTGGTATACACCTGTAATCCCAGCTACCTGGAAGGTTGAGCCTAAGGATCACTCGAGTCCTTGGGTTCAGGACTACCCCAGGCATCATAGCGAGACCTAGTCTTTAAAAAAAAAAAAAAAAGATTATCCTTTATGAAGCAATAAAATTAATTTTAATTTTATTAAATCTCTACCCTTAAGGACATGTCTTTTAATATTTGACATGGCAAATGACATGTGCTGAAAAAGGAAGATGGCCTCCAAAAAAGGTTCTGGCATAGTTTCTTGCCACTTTTCTCATGATGGATCATGTTCACTTGAAACAACTCATATACAAATTACACATATCATAGTATTCTGCCAATATTGAATATCAACTAAATTAAGTAAACCTGTGGCTTCAACAAAAGCAATTGTGGCCGGGCACGATGGTGTGTGCCTTTAATCGCAGTCTACAGAGAAGGGCCAAGGCTAGGCCAAGGCTGGGAATCGCTTGAGTCCATGGGTTGGAGACCCACCCAGGGCAACATAGCGAGACCTAGTCTCAAAAAATAACTGGGCATGGTGGCACGCACCTGTAATCCCAACTACTTGGGAAGCTGAGGCTGGGGAAAACTTGGGTCCGTGGTACCCTGGGTAACATGAGCCTGCGGTTCCCCGGGCAACAAAGTGACACCTAGTCTCAAAAAAAAAAAAAAAAGTAATTGTTAGTGTTTGTGATATTAACAATGATAGAATTAAATCTTCTGTATGAAAATTAGAATTCTTTGAAAATTGTATCTGTCCCCATGAATTTGATAGTATTCCAGTATTTACAGCTTTTCTGACATTAGCATGTAATTTTTTGATCTGTTATTGAAGTGTGTTGAAATTTATTTATTTATTTATTTATTTATTTATTTATTTATTTATTTATTTAGATCACTATGTTGCCCCGGGTTGTCTCAAACCCGCAATTTCAAGTGATTCCTAGCCTCCCCTCCCAGGTAGCTCGGTTGGCTTAGTGTGTCAAAATTTAATCAATTTAGGCCAGACATGATGGCACATGCCTGTAAGCAGAAGCCTAGGAAGCCACAGCAACCAGGGATTGCAGTTTGAGTCCCAGCCAGGGCAACGTAGCAAGACCTAGTTCCAAAACAATTAGCTGGGCGTGGTGGCACATGCCTGTAATCCCAGCTACCTGGGAAGCTGAGGCTGGGGATTGCTTGAGTCTGTGGTACCCCAGACATGTGAGCCTGCAGTTCGTTGGGCAAAAATAGTGAGACCTAGTCTCAAAAAAATTTTTTTAATTAGAGGTCTTACCAGCAATTAACCCGGCCCTATATTTTTGTTATTTAAGCTATCTAGTCTTTGGCAATTTATTATAACAGCTCTAGCAGATTAATATATGTATCAATATTGGCTCATTAATTGTAACAAATGAGCCATCATGCAAGATGTTCATAATAAGGAAAATGTTTGTGGAGAAAGAGGTTACTTGGGAACTCTGCTTCCTGCTCAGTTTTTCTATAAATCTAACCCTATTCTAGAAAAACTAAAGTCTATTACTTTAAAATGTTTTCACTGTTTTAGTTCCTTTTCCTTCTCATATAAATTTTACATAATATTAACTGCATCTACAATAATTCTTTCTAGGATTTGTTTGAATTAAGGGCAAAGACAGGGAGACTAAGCACCAGGCTCTAGCCTACACCAGATGAGCACACTCATCACCTCTCTCTAAAATTGTACTGCAGTACTGGCCAGAGCAAATGGATAAGAAAATGAAACAAAAGACTAGAAAAGAAGATGACATGAGTTTATATATAGAAAAGCCTAAGTAAGTAATACACTTTTAAAAATATTAGTAAATGAAGGCCAGGCATGGTGGCGCATGCCTGTAGGTGGCAGTCTAGGAAGCTGCAGCTGGGGCCAGGTATCGTGGTTCCAGTCCCGCCAGGGGCACATAGCGAGACCTAGTCCCCAAAAATAGCTGGGTGTGGTGGTGCACGCCTATAATGCCAGCTACCTGGGAAGCTGAGACTGGGGATTGCTTGAGTCTGTGGTACTCCAGACCAACTTGAGTCTGCAGTTCCACGGGCAAAAATAGCGAGACCTAGTCTCAAAAAAACAAAACAAAAAACTATTAGTCGGCTAATTTGAAGGATACAAAACTACAATATAAGAACAAACCAAAACTGAAGAAAGATTCCATTTACAATTATATCAAGAGAAATAAGTTCTTAGGAATAAAGTTAACAAAACTTGTGCAAGATTTATACTCTAGAAAATGACAAACTATCGTTGAAAAGTTTTTAAACACCTAAATAAATGGAAAGATATCCCATATTCATGAATTGGAAGATTTAATACCTTTAAGACAGTGGACTCTTCAAAGTGACCTACAAATCTAATAATTCCTATCAAAATCTAAGATTATTTTGGTATAAATTCATGAATTGATCCTAAAACTTTTATGGAAATTTGAGAGACCTGAACTATTTAAAACAATCTTTAAAAAGAGGACCAAAATTGAAGAACTCACACTTTGCATTTTTTTAATTTTCTATGAAGCTACTGTAATGAACTTAATGAAACAACAAACCAGTTCAGTAAGGTTGCTGGTTACAAAATCAACACACAGAAGTCAGTAGCCTTCCTATATGCAAAAAGCCAAGCAGAAGAAGAAACTAAAAAAGCCATCCCAGGGCCGGGTACGGTGGCTCATGCCTGTAAGCTTCAGCCTATGAAGTGGGGCTAGGGATCGCGGTTCGAGTGCTGCCTGGGCCCTGTAGCGAGACCTACTTCCAAAAAAATAGCTGGGCGTGGTGGCGCGCGCCTGTCATCCCAACTACCCAGGAAGCTGAGGCTGGGGATTGCTTGAGTCTGTGGTACCCTGGGCAATGTGAGCCTGCAGTTCCACGGGCAAAAATAGTGAGACCTAGTCTCCAAAAATAAAATAAAAATAAAAATAAAAAAAATTAAAAAGCCATCCCATTTACCATTGCACCAAAAACAATTAAATACCTGGGAATAAACCTAACAAAACAAGTGAAAGAACTATACAAAGAAAACTTTAAAACGCTGCTAAAAGAGTCAGAAGAAGATATAAGGAAATGGAAAGACATTCCCTGCTCATTAGAAGAATTAACATCATCAAAATAGCTATCCTTCCAAAAGCCAGGTACAGATTCAATGCAATCCCAATAAAAATTCCTATGACATTCTTTAAAGAGATAGAACAAAATTTATAGAAATTCATATGGAATAACAAAAGGCCTCAAATATCAAAAATCCTCCTGGCCAAAAAAAGAGAAAATTGAGGCCTAACTATTCCAGCCTTCAAATTATACTACAAAGCCATAATAATTAAAACAGCATGGCACTGGTACAACAACAGACAATCAGACCAATGGAACAAAATTGAGAGCCCGGAAATGAAACCACACATATATAGTCAACTAATCTTTGACAAAGGAAGGAAAAACTTACATTGGAACAAAAATAGCCTCTTCAATAAATTGTGCTGGGAAAACTGGACAAAGACCTGCAAAAAAAATGGACCAAGACAACATCCTCACACCATGTACAAAAACCAACTCAAAATGGATAAAAGACTTAGAAGTCAGACCTGAAACCATACATAGAGGAAAACTTGGAAAAAAACCCTCCATGAATTACAATTCAGAAATCCCTTTCTGGAAACATCTGCAGAGGGCAAAAAATTGAAGGAAAACATGAACAGATGGGACTACATCAAACTAAAAAGCTTCTGTACAGCAAAAGAGACAACAGAAAAAACTAAAAGAAGCCCAACCAAATGGGAAAAAGTTTTTGCCCTCCACAAGAGTGATAAGGGTTTAATAATGCTGATCCACAAGGAACTCACACAACTAAACAAAAACAAAACAAGAAGCCCAATCAAAAAAATGGGGAGAAGAACTAAAAAGATACTTCTCCAAAGAGAAAATACAAATGCCCAACAGGCACATGAAAAATTGCTCAACATCACTAGCAATCAGGGAAATGCAAATCAAAACTACAACAAGATACCACCTTACACCCACATCAAAAAAAACAGACAACAAATGCTGGTGTGGATGTAGAGAGAAAGGAACACTTTTACACTGCTTGTGGGAATGTAAACTCGTCCAGCCATTATGAAAAGTAGTATGGAGGCCCCTCAACCTAATGAAAATGGAGCTACCGTTTGACCCAGCTATCGCTCTTCTGGGAATCTACCCAAAGGAGACCTCAATGTGGGTACAAAAGGACACCTGCACTCAGGTGTTTATTGCAGCATTATTTATAATAGCAAGGACGTGGAAACAACTCAAATGTCCGAAAACAGATGAATGGATGAAAAAGATGTGGTATATATACACGATGGAATATTACTCATCAATTAAAAATGACAAATTTGAAGAATTTATGGAAACATGGATGTACCTAGCAGAAATGAGTCAGAAAGAAAAAGACAGATTGGAAACAAACCAAATACCCCAAAACAGATGATTGGCTAAAAAAAATGTGGTACAAAAGGCCGGGCATGGTGGCTCGTAATTGTAAGCTTCAGCCTATGAAGCAGCCGGGGCTAGGGATCGCAGTTTGAGTCCCGCCTGGGGCCGGTAGCGAGACCTAGTTCCAAAAAAATAGCTGGGCATGGTAGTGCGCACCTGTAATCCCAGCTACCTGGGAAGCTAAGGCTGGGGATTGCTTGAGTCTGTGGTACCCCAGACAACGAGAGCCTGCGGTTCCACGGGCAAAAATAGCAAGACCTAGTCTCAAAAAAAAAAAAAATGTGGTACATATACACAATGGAATACTATGCATCAATCAAGGAGGACAAACACATGTCATTTGCAGCAACATGGATGGAACTAGAAAGACTCATATTAGCAAAAATAAGTCAAAAAGAAAAAGAGAAGTACAGGATGGTCTCACTTATATGATGGATATAGGGAAAAACAAACAAACAAATAAGAAAGAATGAAAACAACCAATGGGACTGAACAATGAACTGAGAGAGGAGGAGGGGGAAGAGAGTGGGGGAGGTGAAGAGCACAAAAGATCAGGATGGTTAACAAGTGTTAGTGAAGTGGGAAAGCCCTGGGGTACACAATAATGGACTAATGTAATGAATATACATATATATGCAAAATTTTAAAAAATTTAATGAATATACATATATATGCAAATTTTTTAAAAATTAAATTAAATTTTAAAAAAGAAAAAACAAAACAAAACAAAGGACAGGGTTATTAGGCAATGGAGAAAGAAAAAGAGAGCCATCTGCATAGTGCCAGGCAGGCATGAGAGCTGTTTCTCCCCAGCGTGGAAATTGTACTGATTCCTTTTTTTTTTCTTAATTTATTTATTTTTTTATATATGTGTTTCACATCTTTGTATTCCCTGGGGACCACCCACCACCTTCCCTCCCTGACCATTCCCTCCCATCTCCACCCCTCCTCACCCCCCCCACATACTGATCACCCTTTTATAGAATTTTTATGTACATGTCTATGGCCTAAATTGTCAACTGGAATAAATTTTATAATAAAAAATATGAATAATTAAAAAAAGACAGAAACCAAATGGTTTCGTTAATATATGGACAACCAATTGAAAGTACACAATGGGAGGTGGGGAACCAGCTGGAGCGGTTGGGGAGGGGAGGTGTTGGATGACCCCCAGGGATTGAAATGATGTGAAATCTATATAAATAAATTAATTTTTAAACAAGTATTATAATCGTGGGGGGAAAAAAAAGACATATAGATCCATGGAATAGAGTTGAGAGGCCAGAAATAAACTCTCACTTAATGGGTAAGTGATTATTAAGATTTGCAAAGACATTCAATGTAAAAAGAATAATCTTTTTAGCAAATGGTACTGGGACAAGAAGGTATCCACTTATGAAAAAAGAATGAAGTTGCACCCACAGTTTGCACGGCATGTGCAAAATATTAACTTATATTTGATCACAGATTAATTAATTAATTAATTTTTTGAGACTAGATCGCGCTATTTTTGCCCGTGGAACCGCAGGCTCACGTTGCCCGGGGTACCACAGACTCAAGCAATCCCCAGCCTCAGCTTCCCTGGTATCTGGGATTACAGGCTCGCGCCACCACGCCCAGCTATTTTTTTGGAACTAGGTCTCGCTACCGGCCCCAGGTGGGACTCGAACTGCGATCCCTAGCCACGGCCGCTTCGTAGGCTGAAGCTTACAGGAACCAGCCACTGTGCCCAGCTAAAAAGTCTCTTTTTCAATCTTTCAGCCAAAGACCTGAGAGATCTCACACCAACGAGATTAGGATTTGTGCCTTCTGATCTAAAGGCTGTCATCTTATCTGCAAGAGCTGATATATATATATATATATATATATATATATATATATATATATACATAAATTGGATTTCATGAATATCAAAAATATCTTGAAATACTACAACTCAATAATAAAAAGACAATAAAACCAATGATAATATCCAAATGAATAACAGGCACATGAAAAGATGCTCAACATCATTAGTTATCAGGGAAATGCAAGTCAAAATCACACTGAGATAGAACTTTATATTCTATAATCAAAAAGACACAAGAAGAGAAAATCAGAACCCTTGTACATTGTAGGTGAGAATGTAAAATAGTTGCTTTGTAATAGCTGCTTTGTAAAAGTCTAACAGGTCTTTAAAGGTTAAACATAGAATTATCACATGACCAGCAATTCCACTTTTAGATATATACTTAGAGAAATGGAAACATATGTCCACAGAGAAGTTTATACATGAATATTCCCACCGCACCATTATTCATGATAGCAAAAAAAACCCCCACAAACATGGACTAAAAGTGTTCAGTTGGTGGATGAACATATAACATATAGTGCAGCCATATAATGGAATATTATTCAACCATGAAAAGTAACAAAGTGCTTAGACATACTACAACATGAACTTTGAAAACATTTAAGTGAAATCTGCTAGATTAAAAAACACACCACGATATATAAATTTAAAAAATTATATTAAAAAAACAAACAAACAACAAAAAAAACACACCGCAAGGCCAGTCATGGAGGCGTGTGCCTGTAAATGACAGCCTAGGAAGCCGCGACAAGGACCTAGGATGGCGGTTTGAGTCCCACCCGGGGCAACATAGCAAGACCTAGTTCCAAAAAAATAGCTGGGCATGGTGGCACGCTCCTGTAATCCCAGTTACCTGGGAAGCTGAAGCTGGAGATTGCTTGAGTCCATGGTACCACGGACAACGTGAGCCTGCAGTTCCATGGGCAAAAATAGCAAAAGAAAAAGAAACCCACATAGCTTGGACGTGGTGGCATGTGTCAGTAATTCCAGTTACCTGGAAGGCTGAGGCTGGGTTCGAGACAACCCTGGGCAACAAATGTTGAGTCCGTGGGTTCAAAACAACCCTGGGCAACAAAGTGAGACCTGGTCTCTTAAGAATAAAAAAAAAAATTAAGCTGGGCATGGTGGCTTGTGCCTGTAAGCTTCAGCCTATGAAGTGGCTGGGGCTAGGGATTGTGGTTTGAGTCCTGCCTGGGGCATGTAGTAAGACCTAGTTCCAAAAAAAATAGCTGGACTTGGTGGCGTGTGCCTGTAATCCCAGCTACCTGGGAAGCTGAGGCTGAGACTCAAGGGATTGCTTGAGTCTGTGGCACCCCGGGCAAAATGAGCCTGTAGTTCCATGGGCAAAAATAGCGAGACCTAGTCTCAAAAAATAAAAATAAAAATAAAAAATAAAAATAAATTTAAAAACACCCCATATGTTTTGATTTCACCCCACATATTATGATTCCCCACATATTATGAAATATCCAGAATAGACAAATCCATAAGTGGATTATCAGTTGCCAGGTGCTGGAAAAGAGATGGGAAGTAATTAGTAATGGGTATGGATTTCATTTGGGGGTGATGAAAACACTCCCAAGTGGATTGTAGTGATGGTGGCATAACTTTGAGTAAATCTAACATCATTTATTATTCACTTTATAAGGGAAAATTGTATGGAATATTGCATCTCAATTAAGATGCTATTGAAAAAAAAGAGAAAGAGATGGCAGGGTTGGGATCCACATGGCAGCAATGAGTGGTAAGTAGAGTTTGAATTTGTGTCGGTTGGGGTGGGGAAGAGGAGAATGGTGTCCAAGAACTGCAAGGTGGAGCTGCTGTTGCAGCTGGCGAGGCCTGCAGGAGAGATGGGGTCAGCGGGTGTGGGGGAGAATCCAAAACTCCGTTTGGACATGTTGAGCTGTGTATCAGAAAAAGAAGTGGACGTGCTAGGAAAGCCAATGCTCAGGGGAGGTGTGTGTGGTCCTTACATATAGACAGAGCTACAGGACCACACCAGCTCCTGGAAAGGAAGACTTCAAAGGAAGAGGACAGTCAGAGGATCAGAACTGGACATAGCCACCATCCCCAGGCAAGAAAGGCAAAGAAGATAGTTAAGGGTGGAATCTTGCCTTTACAGTAGGTCACGACTGTGACCTTCCCTGGGCAGGGTAAGTAGAGGCAGTACAGCAAATCCAGAGGAAGTGTATTGGCCCCAAAAAACCAGGAAGAGTGGTCTGGATGCTCTAGATGGGAGACACTGATGCACCTGACACAGGAGAGAGAATTTTGATGTAGTGAAAACCAGACTGAGGGGGAAAAAAAACAACAACGAGAAACTAGACTGAGCATTTGCAGGAGTGTGCTCTGTAACACATTACCACAAACCAATTGACTTAAAACAACAGAAATACATTCTTTCACAATCTGAGAGCCAAAAATCAGAAACCAAGTTGTAGGCTGGCCATTCTCCCTCTAGAGGATCCAAGGCAGGCTTCCTCCTTGCATGGTCAGCTTTTTTACTGATGACCTCATTGCCCTAGTGGTCCCATGTCTGACTGTGGTAGTCTCTAAGTCTTCCAGTCTATTATGCTTTTAGGACCCACCCAGATTATCCAGGAAGAACTCTAGCAGTCCTTAACTCAGTCACATCTTCTGCACGTGAAGTGATATTCACAGACTGCATCAAGCAATACTGGGGCAGAAAGGGATTGCAGCGGAGTTGACTGAGCAGTTTGGCAGACATGGAGACCTACAGAGAAGCTCTCCCTATCACTTCCATTATCTCAATGAGATAAGAGAACAAGGAAGAAATGAAGACCGTAGGAGATGAGGACAGTAGCTGGTGTCCAGAAGAGGGCCAAGAAAGGATGTGACTATGAATAGAAAGGTAAACACAGCAAGTGGCAGGGACTATGGCCAGGGTGATGGTGTCATCATGTGGAGGAAGATTGATAGGGCCTGAGAGTATTTGGAAAAAATCAACAAGTTTAAGGTAAAGAAAAATAGATTTGCAAAGGCAGAGTCAATAGAACAAAGAGAGCTGCTGTGAAAAGCCCTATGATAAGCCCTAATGATAAGCCTTATGTCATCTAGCAGCAGGAATTTCTAACTAGCAGCCAGGAGTCTCCAAACTGTAGTGACCCACAGACACTGTGTCCAACCAAATGATCAATTCCTTGGGAAGGATTTTTATCTAAGTCATTGCCTTTATTACATACAAATTGCATCTGCGGGAGATAATGATCTCCTGAGTCTAAAGTATGCAGCCTTTCTGTAAGGAAATTAACATGTGCCTGTGAAAAAAAGATGACCTATAAAAGTGATTCTTTGTCTATAACATGCTTGCCTTCAATGTAACTATGTAACTCCTCCTTTTTAGCAAGAACCCTCTCTCTTCTAGTGCTAAGTAAATAGACCTACCTGGGTGTTGGGGCCGACAAGAAACAGATGGTTTAGGACCCTTTTTCCATTCATCAGTTCCTTCTGGTTTAGTGATCAAATGGAAAATCTTTCTTTTCTCCATGGTGGTGATGAATGTTTATAAAAGATAATGTGAATGCCACATGCAAAACGGTAACACATTTCCACTGTGATTCTACTGGTTAGGAATGTGTCTTTGTGATCCAGGCATTTGAACTGAGTGTGTAGACACCATCCTCTCTTGTACCTGTTGAGGTTATCAACCAGAAAGAGCCACACTCTGAGGTGCGGGTGGTCAGAAAGGGACTATGACTGTGAGGAGTGCTTTTGATCCCCCTGTAACCAGTCAACAAAATCTGGGACACAACTGACTCTTGTCCTCAACTTCAGATGTCAACTCCCTGACTGACCCTAAGGGTCAAGGACTTTAGAAATCTCTGGATAGCTGGGAGTGGTGGCGAGTGCTTATAATCCAAGCACTGGGAGGCAAGAGGACAGGGATCGCTTGAGTTCACAGGATAGAGGCTACCCCAGGCAACACAGCGAGACCTGGTCTTGGAAAAACATCTGGATGTGGTAGCAGTCGCCTGTATTTCCAGCTACCTGGGAGGCTGAGGCTGGGGATCACTTGAGTCCACGAGATCATGACTACCCATGGCAACATAGCAAGACCTAGTCTTGGAAGAAAGAAAGAAAAAGAGAGAGAGAGAGAGAGAAAGGAAGGAAGGAAGGAAGGAAGAAAGAAAGAAAGAAAGAAAGAAAGAAAGAAAGAAAGAAAGAAAGAAAGAAAGAAAGAAAGAAAGAAAGAAAGAAAGAAAGAAAGAAAGAAAGAAAGAAAGAAAGAAAGAAAGAAAGAAATCTCTGTAGAATCTGGGCAATAGTGGTGGTCCTGCTGATTATGAACCAATGCACCTGTTAGGCTGATGGAGCAACCCTGAAAAGCACCGAGGGAAATGTGGGTTCAGTAGAGGTGAGGTGGGTGACATCAGTAAAGGTGAGAAAAGGTGATCTGGATGGGGGTGAGGTGGATAAACTGGGTGATGCCAAGTGTCCCTGAGAAGGAGGTGGGAGAGAGATGGTGCAGACCCAGCTCCATGTATATATATATATATATATATATATATATACAGTGGAGTCTTTTGCTGTTGGAATAGGAGTGACACATGTGAGACTGAAAGGACAAGTACCCAAAATGATAGTGTTATCTAAGAAGCAAAGATGACAGTAAATTGTATTTTATTCTGGTTATTTTACTTTTCTTTTTCAGAGAAAATATATTATTTTTGTGACAAAGGAAAAAATGATTAGTTTTAGAAAACACTACTTGCAAACCATAGAGCAAGAGAGAGGGAGGAGGAAGAAAATGGGGGGGGAGGTAGAGGGGCACAAAAGACTAAGAAAGATGGCTAATGGGTGTTATGGGAGAACCCCGGGGTACACAATGATGTTTTATATATATATATATATAATAAAAATAGAAAATATCACTTGCTAAGCCTGGGAAGGGGCCCAAGATTGGGGTTGGGTGTGATTCATTAACAACTTTGCCGGGCATGGTGGCTCATGCCTGTAAGCTTCAGCCTATGAAGCGGCCAGGGCTAGGGATCACGGTTCGAGTCCCACCTGGGGCCCGTAGCGAGACCTAGTTCCAAAAAAATAGCTGGGCGTGGTGGTGCGCGCCTGTCATCCCAGCTACCTGGGAAGCTGAGGCTGGGGATTGCTTGAGTCTGTGTTACCCTGGGCAACAAGAGCCTGCGGTTCCACAGGCAAAAATAGTGAGACCTAGTCTCAAAAATAAAATACTTTTAAGATTTTCCTACTCGTGCTTTGACACATTTCCTTATTTCTCCTTGTATCCACACACATACCACACACTGTACACATACATACAAAACACATATACTGCTGTTATTTCTCCCTGTATACACAAACATTACAATATGATGCACCAAACATCATACCACACACATATACACCATCCACAAACACAGCATGCACATATGCATAGCACACACATATATGTCACATACTCGCCACATGTATAAATACAACACACGCGTGTGCCACATGCACACACGTTAGCTTTAGTTGATGACCTTATAACCCTTTACCCTTAAATATTGTGAAAGACTTAAGAACAAAGACATTCTCCCAAATCCAAAATGTGGTTGGTTATCACAATTAGGAAACTGCTGTTTCCAATCAGTGCTGTTGTCACATCTCTAGCCTGTATTCAAATTTCCCCATGTCCTAATAGTGCCTTTCATCACCCAAAGTCCAAAGTTCAATTAAGGACCAAGGCTTTGCATTTATCTCCATCTCTCTGATCTCTTCCAATCAAAACCATTTCCTCAGGTCTGGTGTTTTCTAAGAGTCTAAGTTAGTACTTGAGATGAACTCTTTGTGAGAATGTATCTAGTGGTTTTCTAATGATTAGATTCTGGTTGAATATTTCTGGCTGGAACTTCCATTTAGGGGAGTTCTGTGTCCTTTTTCTGATCATCACACCAAGGGATGTCAGCTGGTGCTGTGACTGGTGATACTGGCTTGTGTGGTGCTAACTGATATCCTTATTGCAATGGTAACTTTTCCCACGTGAAATGAATTAGTGGCCAAATGGGAGACCATCTATTCCATAAATGTTTTAGTTTATTTACTTATTTATTTTTTCACTATGTTGGCACCATACAACTTTATATCCTGTTTTTCATTTAGCAAGCTGTGAATGTCTTCTCATGCCATTTAATGTCCTTCAAAATGTGATAAATGTTTTTATATTTATCATATATAAATATTTTATGTCATAATTAGATAAATTATGATCTACAGGTGGGTTCTTCTTCTTTTTTTTTCCTTTTTGAGACAAGGTCTCGCTATTTGCCTGGGGAATCGGAGGCTAATGTTGCCCAGGGTACCACTGACTCAAGCAATTCCCAGCCTCAGCTTCCCAGGTAGCTGGGATTACAAGCGTGCACCACTATGTTGCCCTGGGTGGGTCTTGAACCTGTGAATCCATAGGCTGCGATTGAAGGCACACGCCACCTTGCCTGGCCTGTCAGCTACAGGATTAAACCAGAATTAGTAGAAGCTCCACAATAGCGTTGAATCTATTGTATTTGTTGCCATATTTCCAGGACAAGAGTGTCAGGCAAATAGTAGAAGCTCCAAATTTGTTGAGTTCAAAGAAAAAAAATTGTTGAATGAATGAATTTTTCGGTATCATAGATAATGCCAGAGCAAACATCTTTGCATATAAATCTTGAGAGTGTTTATTTTGCAAGAATAGTATGTACAAAAAGGGAAATGTTTATGTTAATAGAGCAAAATAAGAATATAAAACCACATATATACTATCATTACCAAACCATAAAAATATGCAAAGAGAAGCTGGGCACAGTGGCAAGTGCCTTTAAGCACAAGCCTATGTAGCGCAGCTGGGACGGGGAATCGCTTGAATCCATGGGTTCGAGATCTACCCGGGCAACTTAGCGAGACCTAATTCCAAAAAATAGCTGGGTGTGGTGGCACACGCCTGTAATCCCAGCTACCTGGGAAGCTGAGACTGGGGATTGCTTGAGTCTGTGGTAGCCCGGGCAACGTGAGCCTGCGGTTGCCCAGGTAAAAATAGCGAGACCTAGTCTCAAAAAAAAAAAAAAAAATGCAAAAAGAATCATCTGGGAGAAAATAATATCAAGAATTTACGAGGATTAGCTCATGACATTTGGAGAGTAGAAGGTTTTGAATTACTCTGAATTTTTTTACAATCAGAAGATATCAAAGGCTGGGCACGGTGACTCGTGCCTGTAAGCTTCAGCCTATGAAGCAGCCAGGGCTAGGGATCGCGGTTTGAGTCCCGCCTGGGGCCTGTAGCGAGACCTAGTTCCCAAAAAATAGCTGGGCGTGGTGGCGCGCGCCTGTAATCCCAGCTACTTGGGAAGCTGAGGCTGGGGATTGCTTAGGTCTGAGGTACCCCGGGCAACACGAGCCTGCGGTTCCACGGGCAAAAATAGCGAGACCTAGTCTC
>PVHY01016296.1:0-34080 GCA_004024945.1 Uropsilus gracilis | reverse complement strand
TTTTTTTTTTTTTGGTTAGTTATTTCAGTGTCCCCATTGGTAATTTATTTTGGCTTGTTACTAACATGGATTTTGGATGGGCCTATATTCTAAAACTGACCCCTATGCTTGTCTAAAAAATTTAGAGAGAACTCTGGCTTACACTCATTATACCCAGTTCTGATTTCCAGAAATTGTTACTCTTAATTGTTCAATATCTTGCCTGCCTAGGTTTTCAACAGTTTGTTACTAAATTTCATTTTCATTTCCAAGTAACTGTTCTTTCTTGTTTAAAATATACATCATAGACCATTGCTGAATCCTTGCTTGAGAGAACAGTTTATATCTCTACCCTACAGTTATCTAATAGTGCTATACCCATGCCAACCTGAACTTGGTGACATGGCCAAGGCAAAGGTGTGAATCAATAGTGTGTGCTCAAGAATGAAAAAAAATATTACTAGAGTGTGTTTAAAGGTTTCGTTTACATGTATGACACATTGGAATGACAGAGTGGTTGCAAAGAAATCAATTTGGCAGGTTATTTCAATATCAGATCAAGGAATTTAGCAAATAAAAGCACTGAACTTCACCTTGAGTCAATTTAATTGCCATGTTTCAGATGAGAAGTGTGGTAAAACAAGAAGTGTCTTAGATAATTTCAGTCCTCCAACTCACTTATTTAATCAAGATCAGGTAATTTTTATAAGGATCTTTGATGAATCCAAATCTCATTATGATCAGTACCATACATTTATAGAATGGAAGAAGGTTTTTTTTTTTTAGTTGTTGAACCTGTAACCTTGTGCACAGCAAGTAGGATAATTAACATTAGCTCTTCTTTATTGACAGAAATTTTTCTTGAGTTAGATACAATAAGTGAAGTAAATTAAACAGTGCAACTACTATCAAAAATAAGATGAAATAGTAGCAAATGGTAGAAGGTGATGTCATTCAGTGCTAGATCATGTAGTTCAGGTGTGTAGTGGAAAGTATCCTAGTTGGAATTAAATGACATGCTTAATCTTTGAGTCATTTGTCTGTCACCTTGGTAGGTTCCAGCAGTGAAACATATGAAGTTTAGTTTACATTTAAAGTTTTTTATAGTTTTAAGTTGCAATGATCTTTGGGAAGCCTGTATAAAAATTCTGGTCTTGGTTCTGGATATCATGGTACATCTGCATCACCGTCCATCTTGATCTAACACCTCTCTTTTCTAAAGTCTATAATATCGAGTGGTTTTATATCTTGTAAGCTTGTTGGTTAGGAGGAGGAGACAAACAGGAGGAACACTATATATGTGAGTCAAACTGTGCAGAGGGTCTGCTGTTGGGAATCGAATATTGATACTTTTGTTTCAAATATTTTTATTTTTAATGACTTGACTAAGTGTCATGTTTTTATATAAGAATCCTCCCTCTTTATTTTATACCTGTTTTCTGTATTTTCTTCAAGTCTCCCTTAGACTGCCCTCTGGAGTATTTTATGTATATGTTTTAGTTTCTAATCTTTGTTTCCAAATGTATATTGTGGTTTTGTGTGCTTTTGTTTTTGAGTTATGCAAATGATATCAAATTATTTATTTCATTATTTTTCTTATTTTCCCCACACATATGTGTAAATACCATTTATCTCACATTGTGTACTTGTAATCTGTTGCTTGAATCACTGTGTGTACCACATATTTCCTATGTACTTTTCCAATGATGCATATGCAAATATTCATCAATTTTCTCCCTCCCAGTTTACATGACATTAAATATACTCATATAAGCCTTTTTAGGACCCATGTGAGAGTTTATTTGTGCAAGTTTTTGCATATGTATGTATATGCATTTGTGTGCATTTGTGTGCATATGTGTGTATATAGAATGTGTGTATACATACATACATTCATGCATATATATATATATGGTGGTATGTCTATATATGAACCAGATGAGTTGTGAGGAATGTGTCTGTGATTTGATTATATGTTTACAGACTATTTTCTAGGAAAGGTATACCTTTTTGCATTTTCTTCATCAGTTTCCATGGTGCTCATACCTCCATGTCTCTCTTTTCTTAGTGTTATCAGCTACCTACTTTTTGCCAGTTAATGAGTGTAAAGTGCTTCTTCTTTGTTTTTATTGGCCTAGACAGCAAGGGCTCAGGCATAAAAATGACAATACATAATTGAGTTATCTCTAGCTATAACTTCCATAAAGATATTTCTTACTCTTTTGTGGCCACTGAAGAATGGTATGGTATGGGGTGATTCTCTTTCTCTGGTCTCTATCACTTTAAAAGTTTCCTTCTCCCTGTTATGATTTGTAGAGCATAGCTAGAGATTTCTTAGATTTTTGTGTGGTTAAACCACCACAGATCACCTTTTATCAGACTTATCTCACTCTGGAAACAACCTCTACAAATCGTCCATGGCTGGCCAATTGATTTTCTGTTGGTGACTTAGGCCAGCAAGCACAGACTCACACACATGGGCTTCTCTGCACTAGGCCCAGTGCTCTGTTTTTTTCTAGCCTCAGCTTTACTGCTTCCAGTGGTCACTCTGCCTCCAGGATTTGTTCTGTGCTGAAGACATCCTCAGATGGAGAATGCTGTCTGCTTGGTAATTGGTGAGTTGACCATGCTCATTGTTTTCTTTCTGAAATCATGATTTCCTTCTATTTCATCATGAAAAAGTTCAGAAAGAAGGAGCAAATAGAATCAATGATGGTGAGATGGTTTGGAAAATGGAAGTTGAATCTGGTCTATGATTTGATGCTTGGAACTTTGTTGGGTAATCGAGTATCATGACCATAAACTTGGATTATTGGGTGATTGTGGAAGAAAACTATTGGTATATTCACATGGGAATTAGAATTTGTCCCTTTCATGTTTTGAGCTTGGCACTATGGTTTTGTTTTGCTTTTGTTATCCAAAAAAGTTTCAAAAGACTTTTTGTGACAAATACACTATTTGGGAATGGAGAATTGACCCATGGCTGTTGTTTGAAATAATCCTGTGGTCAACTTTCAGAGATTGTAATGCTTTAAAATTATTCCCTAATTTTTGAGATCCTGTGGCTAGACCAGCATGTTACATGTTATCATCTGTAAATGGGAAGCTCAGAGACACACACAATTATTTTTGTTCACAGATCATTGCATAAGTGGACTCAACAATTTTATTCATTTTAGCTGATAAATTTGGAATTCCCTCTTTATCACTCTTCCTACCTGACATACAGCAGGGTTTCTCTGAAGTCTCATGTCTTTTGGTCATGGTGGGGGTAACTGCACTGTCACCTCCTTTCTGGATCAGAGCCTGTTCTGCTATGTTTCTGTCCTGCTAAGTTCAGGCAGGGAATGGTTTATTCTAAAGGAACCATCTATGTTTCTGTTCAGAAGTGGGGGATTGATGTTATGATTGTTATGATTAAGAGACAGAAAAATTGCTTTTTGGGCTAAATTAGTTTATACTGCCAGATATAATTTTATATATTTATATAGCTACTTCCCTTACCCTTTATCCTCTAAAGCCACTTGCCCTTGCTTTCTCTCTCAAATAAAAACAATAACATCTGTTTCTTACTTTAGAGTTGATACAAATCATTTCATGTGCAATATCTCATTTAATTTCAACCACTCTTGACATGTCCATGAACATATCTAAACAATTAAAATGTTTCAGGATTAAAGATGGAGAGTTCAATCACCCCAAGTTTTACTGACTAGATGACAAACATCTGGCACTAGGACTAACCCTTGGAAAAATTGTGAAGTGGACAAAATTTGTCTTCTGCATTCTCTAGCTCAGCATTTCTTTCCCTAACACGTCAAGTCTCCCTTCTGGAAACTAACTCCTCTGGTTACCTGGGTTTCTCTCTGCAGAGTCTCACAAGGCAGCCACTTCTCATTTGGTTTCTTGGCCTCCCAGTCATCAAAATATACAGCTCCTACATTTTCTGTTCCTAATCTCCTCTCTGTTTATGGCTGTAACAGTCAACTGTCTTGGGTGTTTGCATCTTGGACGAGACATCCCAGATGTCTTCACCCTTAAAGAAGTAAACCATTAGTGGTAGAATTTCAGATAGTGTGACAGATTTTAGGAATAAAGTTTATTTGATTTAAAGCAGGTAGGTGAAGTGGCTGGCACCCAACATGAGGCAGTCCTTTGTAGAAGGCACAGTTTTGATGAAATACCTGAGCAGTCCATCATATCTATTATTTTTCTCATACAAGGCTTTTAATGTAAGATAGTAGTATATGCCTGTGATTTACCACTTGTGTTTTTAAGAATTAACTCCTATCATAAACTTGGCCCCCTCTTTACCATAGTGAGTGGCAATTGTTTAAAAGGTACTCTAGAAGGTAATATTGATACATATGAAATACTAAATTTATCCATTAAAGTAAGTGCAATTAAACACTAAATAATAAACATTAAATATTAAATGTGTTTATTTTTTTCATTTATAATCTCTACTTGGAATAAAGTAAAAAATAAAGTTACATGTTGATTCAATTAACTGAAGGGAGTTCAAACACTCTCACTTTATAAACTCTCCCAGTATATAGTGGGAGACTGAACTACAAAGGAGCCACATTAGCTACCCATTAACACAGACACTGGAACTAGAACCAGGGTTTCCTTAGCTTGTCTTGGCACTTTCTATACAGGACAGTTTTGTTGCCCATCATCAACCACAGTAGTAGCTGGGGATAAGCAGTTGGTTGTCTCCCTATCCTCCATGACTGTACCCTGACTCTGCATGCCCCAGATCCACCTTCTTTTTCTGAACCACAGTTTTATTTCCTTCTTTACTCCCTTAATATATGTGACACAAGGAGGCATAAAGTATACATCCCCTTTTTTACTCTAAGGATAAAATAGCTCTTTGTGCTTAGAAGGAACTGATGCACACTTTTTATAAAAAAAAAAAGCTTACATAGTAAACTTACATAGTAAAGCTGTAACAGCTGATCAGCTGTTCAAATTATCCAACTTCATGAAAGCAGAGATCATGGTCTTGCAGGTTTGCCCATTGCCTTCTCCTTCAGTGTTTGATATGAAAGCAATATCATTTGCTTTCATAATAATTCAGACACCCTCCAAGGTGAAATTTAAAAAAATGTTCATCATTCATCTAGCAATGATTGTGAGAAACTAACTTTCTATTGATTCAAGTTACATAATTCCATATTGAAAACAGGATTTCATTACTTATGTTAGAGATCATGTTTTAGTTTATGCTCTTTCAGATGGTCTTTTATGTTTCTTTTTTTCCCCATTCTTATAATTGGAAAGCAGAAGTCACCACTAAATATAGATGTAATTTAGTAGGATAGAGTTGGAAGTTATTTTTCAAAAATAGATCGAAATGTTTTTTCTGGTTTTCAGGTAAACATCATTCACACATTTTTTTTTTTTTTGCCAAATTTTTGTTCAGACCTAAACAGTTTCTTTGGAGCCATATTAACAGACTTAAGGGTAGATCACTTGTATAAATCATCATTCTTCAAGAATAGCACTATTCTATCATGCTCATTCTGTGTAGGACTCAACTTCCTACTACCAACCTTAGGAGACAAGGAACTGGCTGATCACCGAATGGGTTAGAATTTTAACTTTGTACTGAACCAGGGAGTCATACGCCTCTCACCTTGAGATTTTGAATGAGTCTTCAACTCTGTCAACCTTTGTTTATTTCACCCGCTGAATTGGGAAAATAGCAACAGTCCTGGTGTTGTTACAAGGAAGAGGTTATGTGCATTCATTTTCTAACTCAGTGCTTACATCAGGAGGTTCTCAATTTATAAGCACCTTCACCATCATACTGCAACTGAAAAAAAAAAAGACTCATTATTCGTTTAGCAGTAATTTCTTGAGACTGATGAAGTGGTTTTTTTTTTTTTTTCCTAAGTCAAGTTGCCACCATGACATGTACTTTAGTAGGGTGGCCAATCTCGAAGACAATTCCTTGTGGCAGCAGTTCCTTTCCTGGAGGCCAGGCAGCCAGGCAGCCAGATCAGGGTAGATTCCAGGCACAGGCAATATAGGAAACATGAATAAAATTATTACCACAAACTGCCTTCAAAGAATTGTTCTGATTGTCTAAAAATATACAAATAGAACTTACTCTAATGATTTCATTCTTTTGAGGATTTCCTCCCTATTTCTGGTAGTGTTTAAGAAACCACCAACAATGTGAAAACTCTTGCCAAAATTCTTTATAATATATGTATTTAGCTGGTCAGATGGGTTGGAAAATTACATGTAAGATTTTTGAGAATCAGCCCATCAATCTCATGCACAGTGCTAGCATAGCCATAGTTTATGTATAGCAAGATCCATTACTTTGTTATCTTTAATCAACATCTACAGATTTTAAAATATAGCAGATTATGTAAATAGTCTATAAAACAAGAATGCATCCTTTCTAGGTTCAAGCTTCCAGGAAAGCTTGTTTTCAGTCCCAGGCAGTAGATACTAGTACTCCAGTGATTTCTGTTCTGCTTGTCTTGGATGCTATTACTTTAGATTTACGTATTACCAGCATGATCCATTGTTTCTCACATGTGTTGAAATAGGTCATCTCAAGATAGAGACAGAACTGTCATAGTGTTACACTGGTGTTGTTTGGTCTAGAGCACACATCTTGGGGCCTGTTCTTTCAAAGTACCAATTTCAGTAAAATGTCTTTGTGGTGGGTAGTTTTGGAAAATCAATAGGATATTCAGCTGGACTTCTTACTGCAGGGAGGGAGTATTTATGTGCTGTGACCATTTTTCTACTCACCCAAAAGAGTTTCATTGAAACAATAGATGAAACAAGTGACCTGAGTATCCTACCTTACAATTCATTTCACTCCATTTTAAAGAAGTGTTTTCAGAAGTGCTTCAGTTAGAAATAGCTAATAAAGAAAGTAGATGAGAATTTCTAAGTTTCTCTTTACTATGAATACTATGAATGTTGCCTAATGTTCAAGAATCAGGTGAAAATGCATGAAAAATATAATGTAGTAGCTCGGAAATAAAAACCTAGAGACTACACTGAGATTTTTCAGACCTCATGTTAAAGTCCAAAGAAGCGAAACTCTTCAGTATGATACTCAGTAGGGTTAGAAGCACAACATTATTACATGTAAAATGCTTTTCCTATTTTGGGGAGTCTTTTTGAAATTTAATAGAACAAAAGATTTCCACTACAATCTTACTCTTATCTTTATCATTGGGCCTTAAGAGCTTGTTTGTAGGGAATGGCAGGGGAGCACAGCTACTTGTAAACCCTTCACCGAAGAATAGTCTATCTCTAAATCAAAATATAAATTGGACAATACAGAACATATAGGTGATTCAAAATATGTAATATAGTATTCAGCTTAGTATTTCAAAATAATTTAAAATGGAGTTATTTGATTCATTTTATTAAATTTTAATTGACTTTCATCTATTAATTATACAATTTTCTGATACTTCATGAATGTTAATTGAAAACAGTATTCTAAGAAGCTTCTATATTTTTCCAATTTATTTCTGTATCAAATAATAATCAATGACTCCCATTTATATACTTGATCATTTTTTACCCACAAATAGTAAATTTACATAGTTCAAATATATACATGTGTATTCATTAAATTCTATTACAACCAAGATGAACACTTTGAAAAAAGGATGATTGAAGCAATTTCTAGATAATGATCCATCCTTGAGTATAATCCAGAGCCTAAAAAAGACAACCATTCATTCAAGTTCAGTTAAATGTAAATGTTGAATGCATTTGACAAGATATTCTGAATTTATTATGAATTACTCAATCTTATTTTCTTCAACAGGTACAATCTTCCTGTCTTCAAATAAAGGTTTCTTTTTCTTACTAAAGCATCTATCAAGTAGCAAAATAGCCTATCTTTCCTCTACTTCTTTTTAGACAACAACTCCTGACATATCAGAACAAGGGATGAAGAGAGCAAAGAGGCCAGGAAACCAACCTTGATTCGAAACTTAGTCTGAGAACAATCCAGAATCCATGTACTGGTTTCCCTTCTGAAAGGGAGATAAATTTCACATATATCTTTCCATTTGATTCATCATAATTGAAAAATGCCATCGTAATAGCTTATAATATTTTTTTTTTTGAGACAAGGTCTCAATATATTGCCAGGAGTAGTCCTGAACACATGGATTCAAGTGATCCCTAGCCTCAGACTCCCAGGTAGCTGGAATTACAGGCGCACACCACTGCGCCCAGTTATTTTTTCTTTTCAGTGTGAAAATCAATGTTTTTAAGTAACTCCAAGGAGTCTTATATGCTTGTTATCTTAACAAAGGACATATTTTCCACAAACACTGCCAGTCACATAATTCATTTAACTTCCCCTTCATTACATTAACAGCATGTAGAGTGAAGCATTAAATGCTCTGACTATTAATAATATGCCTAACAAAAAATTAAAATTTCTAAAGGTATTTCTAGATATTTCTAGGTTATTTCTAGAGTTCTGAAATACTTCTGCTACTGAGGAATGAAACCCTACCTAATTACAATAGCATGAGGACATTCAATGATTTAGCATATTTTAGGTATAAAATACAAGCTAACTGACTTTTGACAATATAGCACACAATAAATTGTGAAGGTCAGAAAAAGTAATGACATGGGAAATCTTTCGATTTTTACTACTAGGAAAACAAATTTGGAGATCTGACTTATTGGTGGAACTATAGCACTATGCATAATCTTTTGCTGAATTTGTCACAGTATAACTTTCTGCTCCTGTGTAGTAAGCCCTCTACTTTTGTCCACAGGACCTGATCTCACCTTGAAATCTGTGCCGTCCCACCAAGGCAGTCATAGACACAGTAAGTTCCTAAAGTGTATTTTCCAAAGTCCAAGTTTAAGCAGATTAATGTTACTGGTTGCGTGCTATCTCCTCAGTTCACTGTGTGTCCGGGATTGCTAATGGTGTCTGAGGCTTGGAGTTGTTAAAGAAATCAATAATTCATAAGTGGGAAGGTGTTTTAATAGAATAGTCCAGTGGACTTTGGTAATTTTTGCCTAGTCCTCTTCAAGGTCTTTGCGGTTTTATAGATTGATTTTATTGGTTCTCACTGGGTATTAGTATGTGCAAAAGTAAATATTTGTTAAATCACTGAAATCTTAGGGCTGTTTATTGCAACACTAGCCTATACTGACTAATGCATTTTGCAATCTATAGTTTCTTTTTTCTCATTTATTAAGCATTTCTAAGCACATTAAGCAAAATAATCATGCCATTTTTTCTTTCTTCATTGGGTGATTGTATTTCCTGAGCAGTGTCATTTTTTAAAACTACATATGAGAGATGATGAATAGAAGAATAAAAGAATATATTCATATTCTTCTATAACTTGATCATTATTATTTTACTTTAACACCTGTAGTGCTATTAGATTTTGTTGTTTTACTATGTGAAGATTGATCCAAATTTAAGTTGATTATATTTTTGTGACTTCTGTTTTGTCTATCTTATTAATTTCTTATTAAAAAAAACTTTAGTCTCTCATGGTTTATGTTGTTATTCTTTTACTTCTTTCAGTGCCTTTTTGTGAATAAATATTATCACAACGTGTTTTCATAAATTGACCATTGTTTTTTTCCAGTACTTCACAAACAGAATTGATTTCATTCTCACTTTATAGAAATTCTGTAATTTTTCCTTTCTCTTTGATCCAAGGGTTGCTTATATCATTTTCTAATATTACAGGTGTAATGGACTTTAAAATTTTTGTCCTTAGTTTCTAAATTATTGAATATGGTCAAAGTATGTTGTTTATACTATTCATTTTGATTTTTTTAACTAACTTTTTCAACTATTGTTTTTTATGTGTATTTGTATGTAGTCAGTTATTATGAATGCTCTGTGTTAACTTGATAAACATATCCTTCACTGCCTATATATATATATATATCTTATTGATATTGATTTTTAGATTTATAGCATAGAATTATAATTATTGTGCATTCATAATTCCATCATGGTTGGAATATCTTTTCTGATCTTTGTTTTATTAAATCTGTCTTGCATTGAGAATGGCACTAAAATTAATCATAATCAGTATTTTGCTCTATCTCCTGTGCCTCAAACTTGATGTAAATGGTTTCCATGTCTGGATGTATAGTTAGCAACTTTCCATTATTTATTATGGTTTGTAGCTTTCAATATTATTCTGTGCCCTTCTTTGTCATTTAACGTTTTCAAGATTCCTTCTGCACTTGCACTTTTCTTATTGTGACTTGCTTATTATATGTTTGCCCTACTGAGATGGCAGCTTCATTAGATAGAAAAGGTGTTCAGCTAGCTTGGAAACATGAGCCATATGAAAAGGTGCAAATTCATGCCATATTCCTATGCTGAAGGACCCAATCTGGGTCAGTTGTCTAGTTTGCCAGTGGAATAATAGCTTGTGTTTGGGTTCTATTTGGGATCATGTCCCACACTACACAATTTCAGGACAGAAAGCTTCATTTTCTCTTAGAAGAGCAAAATATTGAAAAAGTGAAGGGGAGAGAAAAATATTGGGATTAGACTAGCAATTGAGGTTTTCTAGTTAATGTTATTTGTTTTTTGAAAACTTTTCTCAATTTGAAAGGGATGAAACAAAATTTGGACATTTGTAAATAATGATGATGTAGTTCTACCAACAAAGAACAAGAACCTTTTTTCACCTGTGGGGTTTCATTTACGGTGGTGAATCAAAGGGCTATTTTTTATTAATTTTTTTTTCTCCATCAATTTTATATAATTGCATCTAGATAGAACAAGAACAAATAGAGCAATTGTGGTGGTGAGCATGACAGCATTCAAAAAATACCTTTTCAGGTGGGAGTGAAACTTAATGACCAAAAATGTATCAATCTGGCAGTAGTGATGAAGTATGTAAAATGATTTTTTTCTTTTTCACTCTGGGGTATTTATAGGGACCAGACAGGGTCAAAGAGTAGAAAACATATTTTTTGTTGATTTGCTTATATATTTTTTTCTCTCTTCTGTAGCAATGTAGTACAAAAAAAATTTCAAGATGCCTGTTAGTACAAAGTGTACATACTCCTAGGAGCAACATATTGATATATTGAAGAAGAAAAAAATTATTAAAAACCTCTAAGGCTTGTTGAGCAGTTCATTTACCTACTTTGCTTAAATGCTAGTCTAGAATTAGTTCTTGACTAGAGAGCTGCTAATTTTGAAATTAGCAAAGAAGTGTTTTTTTCCCTGATATTTTTTCTTGTATATTCATAAATTAACTCAGTGCCAGTGAACCACTTAAATGCAGTGTAATGTTTAGTATCCACAACAACTGTTTATTTTTGTTTCATACAACACTACTGACAAGGAGTTAAAAGCTCCAGCAGCTTTAATTCTCATATGTACCCTCTTGAGAAAACCCTGCCTGCGCTAGGCTTTAGACATGATGCCACAATAATTACATGCTTGAGACAATTCCCCAGGGAATGACCCATGTACAGCTCACAATTATTGAGTGATTTCTGTATTTGGCATTATGCTAAGTGCTTTACACATGTTAGCAATAGCACATTAATTTTCACTCTAACTATAAAGGTAGACATTATTTTTTATATCAGATCCTGAGACTCAGCCAGGTTAGTTAACTGTTTCAAAGTAACATAGTAATGATACAACTGAATCTAGGTTATATGCTTTTAGATTATTTTTATTGGAAGTCAAAAATATATTTAATCTTTTTCTATTAATATTATATTATTTATTTTATTTTGCATTGTAATCTACCCTGAGGCTCTCCCACTACCTTATCACCCGTGAACCATCATCTTAGTCTTTTATGCCCCTTCCACCCCTGGAATGCTCTATGCTCTATGCTTCAATTTTGCTAAAAATTAGTTTAAAATTTTTCTTCTCTGTTTTTCCTTTGTCCTTCATATAAATGAGACTATCTAGTATCTCTCTTTTTCTTTCTGGCTTATTTCTGCTACTATTTAGGTAAAAAAAGATGGTAAAACTAATATGATACATTCTCATATCTTCACAAAATTGCTTGAAATAAAAACATTACAGGTATAACTCTCTTTGTTCTTGCCCCATCCTCAGACACATTTACTCTTTCCCACTAGAAGTACCATTCTCTGAATTTTGTGATTAGCTTCCTCATAGATTTATTTGTTTAATCCTTGACAGTTTATAACTGAACAATATAACCTGCTACTTTAAATTAAAATTTAAGCATTATATAAAATACAAATTTATGTAAATACTGGCATTTGCTCCATTTTTAAAAATGAGATTTAACCATGTTGGTACAAGGTTCTTTTCATATCTTTTAAATTATGTATCATAGTCCATTGCAAGAACATGACATAAATTATTTATTCATCCTCTACTTGCTAGGTAGTCTTGTGGTCTCCTTTTGTTGGATATTGCTGGGAATATTTATTTACAAGGAAAGTAAGGGGTGCGCATCTTCAAATTTAGGAGATAATTCCAAATAATATTTTTTCCACACAGGTACCAGTATATATCCATACCAGCATAAGTCTTGTACTCTAAAAGTCCCTTCCATTTATCACACACTATATTTGTTTTCATATACCTGACTATGCAAAGTAATTCCTCAGTTTGTCTTTTATTCACAATTCTCCTTGTTACACTGGTTGACCATCTTTTAAGAAGTATGTACCAGATATGTTGTTCTTCTGTAAATTGCCTAATCTCATAGTTTGTTCACTATTCTACTGAGAATTCATTTTAAATTGACTTTTTCCTTATTGATTTATAAAATCAAAATCTATACTTAGCCTGGTTATTAATTATTTTCCTTGTATACATATTCAAAATATATTTTTTTAAGGACTTATTCAATCAATTTGAGTTTGAGACCTTCTGATGGACAGACATTAAAATTTTCAAACAGGAAGGCTATCAGTTATGATTTTTATATTTATTTATTTTTACTTTTATTTATTTTTATTCTTTAAATCACAATTACAGTAAATGGTTTTTGGGATACCCTCCTCCCCTCAGTTGCCCCCTTCATTCTTTCACACCCTGCTCTTCGTTGTTTGCTAGTCTGTGTTAAGTTCTTTCCTATGGTAGTGTTCTTTTGTTGGGTGAGGGACTGTGTTCTTGGACCAGGCGAGCATTAATGGTAGGTTTTCAGTCTTAAGTTTAAGTTGGGCAGCCAGTATATTTATTTGTGGTCTATCCATGCTTTCTCGTTGGAGGCGGTCTTCTCCAACCCCATCTCTGTTGTTTTGCTGCTTTACCTTATGCTTCTGGCATCAGATTTAGGGGGTCTCACCCCCAGCCAGTGTTAGTGAAGAAGTTTCTTTGTGGATACAGGCATCTGTGAATGGCCATTGTAGATCATCTCCTCTGCTTCAGCTTGCAGCTTTGTTGTGGGGCTGATGCCCCCAGTCTTTGGTCTTATTCTCCTCTCCCATATTGTGGGGAGGGGCTCCTTGCTCTCCTATAAGACATCTCCGAAATGAGGTCTTGGGTCTTCCAGACCTGGTGAGCACATAGGTGAGCTTCGTGACATCATGTTTCCATAGTTGCTTCTTCTGTCTCGCATGCACTGGCTCTCTTGATTGTCCATCCGCTGTGTCCAGCTCAGGCTTGTGGGCTGGATATTTACCTGATCCCTCACCCCTTTTATGATAGGGTTTGTATTATATATGTTCTTGCTCCTCCTGAAGATTAGTTGGAGAGTGAAATGGAAGGGGTATCCTGTCCCACACACCCCTCTTCTCACTCACATGCACACTGGTACCCCCCTGCATGGGGATGAGGCCCAGATGTCCGCATGTTCCTCCCAATGCCCTTTGGGCTGGGAAGTGGGGACAAATGCCTTGGCTGGTCTGGGCTGCGGATGGTTACCCTGTGCTACAACCATCCTGTGCTAGAACCATCCTCTGGTGGTTGGGGTTAAAACCCCATCAGGTGCCCCCTCTAGGCTCTCCAAGTTTGGGGGGGCTTACCCTGGGGTCTTCTCCACCTTTGCTCCCCACTGACTTGAGGCAGTAGAGGGGGAGCCCCAGACCTCATGGAGCAACCAGTCTGAGTTGGCTACTTCATAAGGGAAACAACTGGCCTGCACCCCACTACACCCTCTGAAACAGAGGACACTTCCTCAGAGGCCTCCCATGCAAGTGCAGTGATCTGGATCAATTTTTATATTTACTTAAAGAAATTAATTTCTTTAGAATCAAGAAGGAAATTTTCCACTTTTAAAAAAATATTATCATTTCCCCATTTTACATCCAGTTTTTAAAAATTTTGGCATTTGTCATTACATGTGCTGCAGTGATGAGAACTATTTTTTTAATGTAGAACCAAAAATCCTGGCATTATTTACTGACTAGTTCAGTTCATCTTTTTCTGCACTAACATGTAATTCCAGAGCTCTTGTTTATCATGTCTGCAGAAGCATATACTTCTGGACTTCTTTTTATATTCTATTGTTTTATTTACTCATCCATATGCTATTACCACTGTGTCTTTTTTGTTTTATAATAATTTTGTTATCTGCAAGGACTAAGTACCTAATATTCTCATAAGAAATATCTTGACTCTTGGCTCCCATTCTTACACATGAATTTAAAATCAATGCACAGACTTTCACCAAGCCTCTGTTGTGATTTTGTGTTATAATTATAGACTAAATTTAAGGGAAATGATATTTAAATAAAAATTTTTATCTATGAAAATGATATATTACTTATTTGCCTTCTTTAATAAGTTATCTTCACAAATTTTTCTATTAAGATATCACTTTTTCCTGAAGATACAACTCACCATTTATTAGATTTTTTTCCTATGTTCTATATATTTTTAGAATGTACTGCTATTGCATTTTTGTGAAATAAGAGATAGCTTTTGGGCAGCTTGTGACAATATTGCATAATCCAATCCATGAGCAGAAAGGATACCTCCCCACTTATTAAGAGTTTATTAGATACTTTGATCTTCATTTGGCAATGCAATTGATTTTGTATATTGATTTTTAAAATAAAAATATTTTAGTGTAATTTACATATGACCAAAGTTTCTATAAACATTTGCCTGCAAATTTTTGTGTGCACTTAAGATTTCAAATCAGTTGGATAGATAACTAAAAGTGTGATTGTGGCATTGTATAAACCCCTGTTTAACATTGTGTTTAACAGTACAAAATTCCTGTAAGCATCATTTTCAATGCATTCTCCTAGTTGTCATCAGTTATATTTTTAAAACTTTATTCTGTAACTTCTTCATGATCCATATTTAAAAAAAAAACCGTATTGCTTAATCTGCAAATATTTGGACATTTTAATATTTTCACTATTTATTCAGTACTATTATGGTATGAGAACATATTTTGTGAGATATTTATTTTTTGACTTTGCTGTGTTTTATGGGTAAGAATATGGCCAGTTTGGAAACATTTATTGTAAACTCTATTAAAAGGGGTATGTGTTCTATACTTTTGAATTGAGTGTTCCATAAATGACAGTTAGATGAACTTGATCAATAGTGGTGTTCAGGTTTTTTCTATCCATACTGATTTTCTTATTGTTTGACCTGTTAGTATTGATAGAGGAATATTGAAGTCTCCTAGTCTGATAGCAGAGTTGTCTATTTTTCCTTTCATTTCTTTATGTATTTTGCCTTATGCATTTGATACTGCTTTACTTGTAGAATTAATTTCTTATGATGCAGTGATCCTCTTTATCCATGAAAATGTTCCCTGTTTTCAAAATTTACTTTATCTAAAATTGATGTTCTAGTACTGCTTTTTGTATTAAGTACTATCTGTGTATCATTGTATATTATTCCTTTATTTTAACATACTTGAATTATATGTAGTTTTCTTGCATACAAACTGTAGTTGGATGCTTTTCTTAAATTCATTCTGACAACCTATGTCCTGTAAATTATTCATATTGAAAACTATTGCTGATAAAGTTGTTTACTATATACCCTACTTGTAACCATTTTCTATTTGTTATATCACTTTAAAAATATCTTTTCAGCCTTCTCTTATTGTCAGCATTTGTTTCAATCCATTTGAACTACATATGAAATAAGCAATTATATAGCCCTTAAAGATTTCTGTGCTTGACTTAAAGGTTATACTATACATTTTTTAAATATTCTAAGCTTACCTTCAAAATTACACCACTTATAATTATTTCAGTTTATATTTGCATTGTTTGTGATAGTCTCATTTCACTTATCTATGTTATACTGACCCCATACATTTTACAAAAATTGCTTTAAACATTTATTTTTATATCAATTTAGAATAAGATAAGTAGAATATTACACTTTATATTTTCCTCTCCTGATATTTGCCCTTTATGTAAATTGAAGTTTCTGACCTATTTGTTTCTCCTTTTAACTAAAGAATTTCCTTTAACATTTTTTTAAGAAATCTGTTGTCAATTAATTTCAATAGTTTTTATTTGCCCGAGAAAAGCCTGTATTTCATGTTCATATTCAGGAGCAATTTCTATCTATGAGTGATTTATAGATATACAACTCTAGACTTATTTTTTGAATGCACTCCACTTTGTTCTTGATCGCATGTTTTTTGATAAGAAACCTGCAGTAATTCTTACCCATGTTTTTCTATACAGTACTTCCCCTTCTCCTCTGAATTCTTTTAGGATATTTTCTTTCTTTTTGATTTTCCTGAGGTTTGATTATGGTTTGTCTATTTGTGATGTTTGAAGTATTTGTTCTACTGAGTTTGTTCTACTGTAAGTTGTTCTACTGGGTTTGTTCTACTGTAATTCTGCTGAACTTCCTGGACCTTTGTTTTTGTATCTGTCATTAGTTTCAGAAAGTTCTTGGTCATTACTTAAAATTTTTATACTTCCCCCCCTTTCTCTTTTGCTTTCTTTAATTTTAATTACATATACAATTTAACCCTGATATTATCCCATGTTCATTGATTTTTAAGGTCCATTCTTCCATTTGCTAATTTGGAATTTTTTTTTCTTTATTTTGTGGATGGATGTATCAGTAATCTTTTGCTGCATTATTTTAGTGGAATAAACAACATGCATTTATTTTTTCATGATTCTACAATTCTGTTGAATGGCTTGCTGATAGAAGCTAGTTTCAGCTGATTTCATTTAGGCTTTCTTATTTTACTACCATCCAGTGATAAGGCTGTTAAGGGAAGAAAGGAGAGTACCTCACTGATCTAGGATGATTTTTATCTAAATGAATTAATTCTTCTCCATGTATTTCACTTCTCTCCAGCAAGCTAGTCTGTGGATATTTTTATGCATGTATTATTGGCAACTAAAGTGAAGGGAGAGGCAAAAAGAAAAAAAAAAAAAAGGAAACCCAGAGGAAAAAAAAGAGAGGAAGATGAGAAGATGAGGAAAGAATGAGGAAGGATAAAACCATACACTATTTAAAGTTTGTGGTTTTATCAAATTTGTTAGAACTTTGGCCAAAAAAGTTATATGTAAAACCCAAAATAAGTTAGAAGGTGTGTTTAATCAAAGTTGTGGATTAAAGGAGATATAAAAATAGATAGTTTTGGTCATTGTATCATGGAATTGCTTATTTTAAATCTTATGCGTGTGTGTGTCTCTGTAATGTCAATGTGTGCAAATAATTTACTCAGGGGCAATGTAAGATATTTGAACTCTGGACTCTCATTGTGCTTTTTGTATTTTTGTCCCAGTTTTAGTTTCACCTTCTTTTAGATTCCTCATGAATAGTTTTTATTTTATTTTTTTTTGTAGTTAATATTTTTCAATTTTATCTCCTTTTATTCTTTCCTTTGGTCCATTCCTTGTTTCTTATTCATTCTCTCTTGAATAGTTTTCAACCTTCCTGAAGCATTTCTTTATAGTTTAATTTACAGAGATATGTTGGAAATAATCCTCAGAGATATTAATTGAATGGTTTTTTATGTACTGTTCTTAAAGATGTGTCTGTGTTGCTCAGATTTCTGTTTTTGCAGTAAAAAAACACATAATTGTAAGTGTAGTCATCACACATTGTAGTAAAGTCTTTTATTTCTAACTGCTCTAGGGATCTCTGTCCTGTAGTTAAGGATGCTGCAGTACCATCCCATCTGTTCCAGGTATGGCATTATCATGATACTGCTTATGATAATTCTTAAATATGAAGTCTCAACCAAACTTTTTGTATATGACCAGTGTCCATTTATCCTATTATGTATTCCTTTTTACCTCAACTATGGATATTTTTCTTTTTGTCTATGTCTATTAACTTATTCATATTTTATCTCTCATATCTTATCTCAGCAGTTTTCTGAGTTAGTCTTTAAATTGATTTCCAGTTCATTATTTCAAAGCTGAATGCAATTTGCTGTGTGCATTACCCAACCACTGAATATTATTTCAGTGATTATCTTTTTTTCTGTTCTTAGGGTTTTATTTACCTGCCCTCCCCATGCCTGTATGTTTTTCTCAACAGAATCTCAAACCTTTTCTATTTTTATGTAAATCTTTATGTTTGGAAAATATTTTAAATTTATCTAATTTATGTTTTGCAGATGATTATCTGTGAACTAAAATATTAAGACATCTCATTCTGTCATTTATTTCATGTATTGACATAATAAAATTTTGTCTGCTTTTCATAAGACTTAGATCTTATTGGTTTTGTTATTTTATGACCTGAACTATAATATTATGTACTATTTAAAATTATTTTCATAATGTGCTTTCCTAAATTATATTTTTGCTTTATTTGCAAGTGGTTGAATTGCCATGCGAACTTTAGCTCTTTTTCATTAGGAAATTCTCTTTTCAATCTAGTTGATTATTTTCAGTCTCTGCTACATCTTGTAGCAAACAATTTTGAAAGGCAAAGAATTCTTTGGGTCAAACATTATGTAGTTGAAGAGACTTGTTTGATATAGGCATGATACAAGTTGTATCATCATCAATGTGCAGATGATACTGATTGTATTTGAATTGCAAGCATTGATGGAGGAAGGCAGCCACAGGTTACTAAGCTAAATCAATTGCAATTCAGGTAGATCTGTATATGGAACAAGCACGCATAGACAAAAATGAAGAAATTTACAGCATGATAAATACACATCACAAATATAGATGATTTTAATTTTCTCACTTTGAATTTATTTACTTTACAGGTCAAATTTCCAGAAAAGTAATTCAACTCCTCCATTCTGCACCCAAACCCACTTACTTCTGAATACAGACTATATTACCTGTAGGTTTTTCATACTTTAAGAGTTTTGTAGAATTTTAGAGCTTTATGTAACTTTTAGAGTTACCATGTAATATTTGGTATTTCATAGTACTTCATTAATAATGAACTCTAGGAATGTGAAATATCTCAAACAGTGGCTTATTGGTTGGGTTTGAAATTAAGGAGTATAATTTATTTGATGGTTTCAACCAGGGAAAATGTTATGTATTTAATTTTGAAATAAATGTGTAATGAGAAACAATTTATGAAATTGAGGGATGAGATGTGTTAAAGGGCAAATTTCACTTTAAGGGGATTACAGTAGAGAAGACAAGGAGGAATATAGTGAACTACATGCTTTTCATAAAGATCAATATTTTCAGTAGGTGATAAACATTCTTTACAGTTTTACTTGAGCTTATTGCTCAAGCTACATTATATTTAGATCATTTATCTAGAGTAAGTTTTCAGGAAAATTGATGTTGATTGCTAGTTTTCTTTTTCTTTGCTATACAAACAATAATAAATCAGGAATAATGGAAATCTAAAAATAAAAAGCAAACAGTTTTTCTTGTTCATATGCATGTACAATTTTACATAATTATAATTACAGTGCTTTCTGAAATTTCTTTCTGCATTTCTGTATTCTGCACTTCTTTCATTGTTCAGTTTTGTCCTCATTTTTAGTGTTTCAGATTTTATGGTTGTGATGTGAAATCATCATCTATTTAGCATTCTCTGGCTCTTGTTGAACATTTATGTTGTTAACAACTCTATTTCGCAAGAAATTCTTTTGTTTGCCCACATATTATTCATTTCCCCCTTTTTCTTTATAATAGAACAGATATCCACACAACTCCTGTGTAACTCTGGAGATCTAGCCATACCCAATCTAGTATGCAGCCTGGTTAGGAAAAAACAATCAGCACATGACATTCCTCTGGTGAATAAACTGTTACAGGGTGACTTAGGGTGATGCAATCAGACAGAAGGGATTTGCATTCTGATATGTTACTTACTAACCTTATCATTCCAGAAATGGTATTTAATCACTCCTGTCTCATTTCCATCATCCACAAATTAAAAATAATTATAGCACTTATGTCAATGGTTGTTTAAATTTTAAATCAATTTTAAAATACTTAGCATAATGCTGGTAAGTTCTCATTGTAAACTATATATTTCAGAGTTCTGTCACTTATATAGTATAATAGTGTCATCAGAAAACAACTTGAGATAGAATTCCTCCTTTAAAAGGATAGAGTGTGTTTATTAAGAGCTGGAAACCTTGAACCATTAAAACTTTAAATATAGTACTATTTAATATATGTACATATATGTAAAACACATAATATATATACCAAATAATAGGTAAAGTGAAGTTGCTGATGTTAAAATGATAGTTAGCAACTAGTTTCATCATTTCTCCAAATTTATGCTCTTAAAACACAAGCACACACAGAAATAAAACTGCAAATGATATCTTTGTATTTAACTGGTTATTGATTAATCTATTCATTATTCACTAAAACCTCATTTTTAAAGCACCTACTGTGTGTAAAGCATTGTTCTAGCTCCTGAGAAGTTCAAGGGATAAAACATAATGAGTTTATTCATTGACTGACTTTGGGGTAAAGCATGACATGTGTCAAGTTTAAGAAGATTCACTAGCTGCCTTCTGAAATGGACTATGAGTCTATCAAGAGATAAGCAGGGAGAGAAGTAAGAATGATGTTGAATTAGAAGGGAAAGTTAGAAGATAGGGAGTAAAGATTCAGGGCATAGTTTCTTTGTTGAATTTTTAATGAATGTAAGAGGTATAACTACTAGAGTGAAATTACCCCTTGCCTCAAACACCATCTTCTTGCTTCTGATATCAAACTATACACAAATTCATTTAGGTGTGAGTGAACTTTTTCCAGTGTAATTTACAATTGGTATTTTGATAAATAACTATATTGCAACTCATTTTCATTTTTCCCCATATTTCTACATTGTTACCTCCTTTTATGGAGCTGAGTTAAGTCATCATAATGGTTTGGAATTCCTAAGAAACAAACCACCTTCCAGCTGATCTGTTTATTAGGGAGCCAATATATAGCATCTCCATAGGGAATTTCTATTTTCTTTTCCTTTTGAGTGAGGAAAATGTAGTTTCTCAGGATCTGAAAGGCTTTCATTTTCTTTTCCTCTTTTTCTCATCTTACTTCAGGCAGAGAACCAGTAGAGGGCACTGATAACTCTGTACATGTGAGAAGTCTTTTGGAAAGATGTTAGAACCAAAAAGTGGAATGGGATTTAAGGCCCAAGTTGCAGCACAACTACACAAATGTAGCTTTGGGATTTTCATCAAAGTCAACACTATTTATATGACTAATGATTGGAGCCATTTTTGTACCCTCTTGTGACTATTTTAGCATACACAGTAGATAATTTTGGTAAAGTGAAAATAGTTATTTAATAAATTTTATGTGACATTAATTTTACTCGAATGTTCACACACTAATATGCTTTAGTAGGTGTACGTTGGTTAGAAAACTGAAGCAGACTTTGCTAATAGATGTTTTTTATTTTTCCTTGATTATTTAGGTTGTGTGTGTGTGTCTAGGTATTCAAAGTTTTAAAAAGTTTTGAAAGAGATTGTGTGAGTAGAGAATGTTGTTTGAAATTACTGTTTGTTCCTGTCATTGAAAAACCACGTAGATACAGGTTTTGAATTTGGATAAGCTGCAAAATTTAAACAAGCAGAAATATTGTAGAACTAATGTATTTCTTTACTTCTTGCCAGAGGAAATTCAGCCTCTGGAATAGTTGTAGAAACTGATCCATATAGAATGATGAAGTCCTGGAAAAATATGTCATTTTCTGTAAGTCAGAGTTTGTATAATAAGGAACTCCCCTTTAATAATTGTACTACTATTCTATTGTGTAAAGTCTTTCAGGATTTTACTCACTAATTCCACTAAAATTAATTATTGTATGCATTAGTAACATTTTTTTTTTTTGAAACTCATATTCAAACACTGAACACCGTTTTCTATGATGGCTAATGTCCTAGTAAACAGTTCCTGTCTAGGAAATAATTGCATTTTACTTACATTTAAGAGAGATAAGCCTTCTTTATCAGTCACAACAGACATTAATTTCTGGGTCCCCAGAAATTTTTCTTCAAAATAATAAACAAAAATGTTTTCAAAGAACCAGGCAAGAGTTGATTTGCAAGAGGTTTTAGACCTCTGTACTCGTGGAAATGGTTAATCTTACATCACGGAGAACTATTTTTGCCTTTTCTGTGACTAATGAAGAAAACTAAGTATGCCATTGCTTGTGAAAACAGCAGGACCACAGACCAGTGTCACTCAGGTCTGTTTATTTTACCGTTCTTTGATGACTTAACGAACAAAACTGCAATAGCCTACACACTTTCCTTGGCTTATTTCCTTTACAGTAAAACTGTAATAGGATATGGCAGTTCATGGCTTTCTGCCTCTGGATGGCAGTAACTCCTGCTTAAATGTTCATGACCCTTAACAGTTACATTCGTGAGCACAGTTTCCCATCCTCTGTCAGCTTTCTAAAACACTAATTTTACTTAGTCAAAGTATAGCTTTATATACATGCATACATGCATATTTTAGTTATATATATGCCTTTGAAAATACATTTATGTGTATGCATGTATATATATACATGCATATATACATACACATACATATACAAGATATATATATCTATGTATCTTGAAAACTAAGTACAAGCAAGGAATCTGTTTAATGTTAAGCACTGATAGCATAAATCCCAGGCTAAAAGGAAAATGAGGACGCAAAGAACTAACCTAAAAAAATTGACATTTGGATATTTCCATATGTTTATATGTGATTCATTTTCCTTCTTACATAAATTAACAAATGCTGCTGAGCCAACCATATTTCTTACCCTGAGACAAGAAGGCATTGCAAAGACTCTAGGAATATATCCAGGCTTTGGGAATAAGCATGTCTACCACCAAAATTATGTGCTTTGATTAATATAATCCATATGGATTTTCCGACTGTGACTTTTCATAGACACAAAGAATTTGGGCTTAAACATTAAATAAAATAAAATGCACACATGTTAAATGTAGTTCACTAAGCTCTCCATTCAGTGGCTACTGCAGTGCCATAAACTGCCATCTGGATTGGGTTGAAGGCTGTGATTTATTGTCTGTAATATTTTTCTGGTCCTCCTCTTACTTATCCTTTTAAACCTGCTATTCTTTCTTGAGTCCCCGGTTGCCTACCTCAGCCTTAAACACTCTTAAAAAATGATCTGTACTTGAAAGCCTATTCAGACACTTTTCTAGGTACCTTCTGTATTGAAATACTACAGCTTAAATACTGCTTCTGCTCAGCTCGATAGTTTGTATAGTGTCATGATAAACCTACACTACTTTTTTTTTTTTTGCTGGGGAAGAAGGATGGTGTAATAAGTAAGAAAGTACTAAGCATTAAACCTTAATTAAAAAAGGAGGAGGAAGGAAGGGAGTGGGGTAGAAAAAGGAGAGAAGGAAGGAAGGAAGGAAGGAAGGAAGGAAGGAAGGAAGGAAGGAAGGAAGGAAGGAAGGAAGGAAACACCTTCGAATTTTAGGTAAGCTCTTCTCTTTAACATGTTTCTTTGGGGTTTAAGGTCTATTGAGAATGACACATTAAGACTAAAATTTAGTACATAAATAGTATTCATGGGTGCATCATCTTTGATGTCTAAATGAAGTGACACCAGTTTCTTTTTTATTAAATTATTTATTTATATATAAATTTCACATCTTTGTAATCTCTGGGGTTTGCCCACTGCCTTCCCTCCACCCTCTCCCGACCACCCCCTCCCCACAATTGTGTACTTTGGTTATTATCTTGTTTTGACTTTTCCTCATGGCTTTTTCCTCATGGCTTCTAAGTACATCCATGTTATAATGAAATGGTAAAATTTGTCATTGTTAATTGATGAGTAATATTCCATTATGTATATGTACCACATCTTTTTCGTCCAGTCATCTGTCTTGGAGCATTTGGGTTCTTCCCATGTCCTTGCAGTTATAAATAGTGCTGCAGTAAACATTTGGGCATAGGTGTCACTTTGTACAAGCATTGAGGTCTGGGACTGCATCAAACTAAAACGCTTCTGTACAGCAAAAGAGACAACAAAGAAAACAAAAGAAACCCAACTAGGTGGGAAAAAATTTTGCTTTCCATACAAATGATAAGGGTCCTATAACAAAAATAACAAAGAACTCACACAACTTAACAAGCAAAGAAAAAAACCTAGTAAAAAATGGTGAGAAGAACTAAAAAGATGCTTCTCCAAAGAGGAAACACAAATGGTCAACAGGCACATGAAAAATTGCTCAATGTCACTAGCAATCAGGGAAATGCAAATCACAATCACAATGAGATACTACCTTACACCAGTAAGAATGGCCTGCATCCAAAATATGAGCAACAACAAGTGCTGGCCAGGATGTGGGAGAAAGGAACACTCTTACACTGCTGATGGGAATGTAAACTGGACCAGCTACTATGGAAAGCTTTGTGGAGGATCCTCAAATAAATGGAAATGAAACTACCCTTCAACCCAGCAATTGCTCTTCTGTGAATCTGCCCAAAGGACACCAATTTCTGGTGACTTAATAATAATTACTTCAATCCATTATCAATTTAATAGACTGACTACGTACTTTTGAATGTAATTTTTTTAACCCAGGAAAATGAATATAATTCCCATGATTTCTGGATGATAACATTTAAAAGTGACTATTTTTGCGGTAATGATTGTGCTTTTCTCCATACCAAATGAAAATGGTTTCTATGAGGATGAGGGGTTTTAACTCAAAAGTTGACCAAGAAATATCTGGTATACAAAAATCCCCAAGTTACAGAAATATGTATATACAAAAATATATATATACAGAAATATATATATTTATATATATATACAGAAATATATATATTTCTGTATATATATATATACAGAAATATATATATAAATATATATATAAGTTTGGTTGAAAGTCAAATAAATAATTCAGAATCACTAAGTTTAACAGTGTTAGAACCAATTATGGAATCTAAGCTATGGAAGCTAGAATCTGGGATCAATTTGACAGGGAACTGTCAAATTAAAAGATAAAAAGATTTAAAAGAATTAAAAGATTCCAGTGAACTAGAAGGAGAAACAAGAAATGGTCCTGAGGAATGTATTTGCAGAACACCTTCCTTCCTCACCTCACATCTCTAAAGTTTAAGTATGTATCTTCAGTGTTCTGGTGTCATAGCCAGTTCTTAGCATAGAGTACTTCTTATCATTGATCAAAATAAAATTGTGACTCTAGGTTGTTATTGTATTTGGCACCATTAGACTTGGGTGGTATGTAATAGCAAGGCATTACCGAGTCTCATGGCTTAACTTGGAATGTCTGTTTTTGGGAGAGCAAGCATCAGTGAGACATCACATAGGAAGTCACCATTTCCTTGAAGCAAAACACATTTGGTGCCTAAGTGAGGTAGAGTATGATGACCCAGACGTTTTGGCCCCATGCATGGCCAGTTCTGATGGATAATATTCTAGTGTCTCACATAAAGGTAGCTTATATCACAGTTCAATTTATCTGCTCAATCTAGCTCCCATTTCATTTCCCTATTTTCAAGTGTGTGTAGACTGGGAAGCAAAATTGAACATGTTTTGGTTCTAATATGTAACCATTTAAAAATACCTTGAAAACTAGATATAAGCAAGGAATTTGTTTAATGTTAAAAATTGATAACATAAATCCATGTAGAAACATTTCTAGCATGCGCACCACAAAACAACTCGGTTGGTCAGGTTTAGCTTGTAGGTGTAGTTTGCAGCTGCAGACTGCTAAAAACTCAAGCACGTAGAAGGGGAAGCTCACACCAGGGTGTGAATAGCAGAAGGTGAGAATCATAGAGAACCAACTGAGAGGCTGGTTAGAACATTGAAAATGCTCCAAATAGTATTGGTTCAGGAAGAAAATAAGCAATTTATGTGAAAGTTTCCTTAAAAGGAATTAGTTGATTTTAGTTTAATTTAAATAATAAATAATTGATACAATCATATACAAAAAATTGAAATTGATGATCATAATGATGTTTTTATCCATTAATAATTCATATGAGATTTTTTTAAATTGTTAACAATCTTTATGTGATATAATTAGAACAGCATCATATTTTTGGTTGTTTTCTTACATATTTTTTTTGACTTTTAATTTTATTTCAGACTTTTGTTCATTTACAAATCTTTGACACAATAGATGTGAAAGGAAGGTGCTGTATAACTTTTAAGATAGGAAGATGCTGTATAACTTTTAAGAAATTGATTTTTAAGCATTTATTAATTAAATGATTTTTTTAACAGTCTAAAATTTTATTCCTTTATACAACACATTTTTTCCACAGCTAGATGGAATTTAATACTTAAGATTAAATCCTTGGCATCATTTATCTTCTAAAACTGAGTATGTTCTTTTTTTCTCTGATTTTTTTTATTTATGTATAAATTTCACAACTTTGTAATCTCAAGGGTTTGCCCCCCCTCCTTCCCCTCCCTTCCCCCCTTTCTGTTTTCTTACATATTTCATCTATATTCCAACAGATCATCAAATGTGCATAGTATTTCCATGTTTCCTTTTGAAGTATAAAAATGCTGCTCATCATCCTGCCAAATATGACTCTAATGTCAATCATCATTGAGTCTTATTTTTTATTTATGTATATATTTATATTTGATATATATATTCAGAGTGCATTTTATTTTTTCTTACATGATTGTAGTTCCCATAGTTCTCCAATGTATTTTTAGTGTATAGCTTTATGAATTTTGAGAAATGAATAGATTTTTGTAACTACCATTTCAATTTGGAAACAGAAGAATGCTTTCATCCCAAAGACTCCCTTTTGCTCTCCTTTTGTAAAAAAAAAAATCATGTTAAAAAGAAAAAAATAACCTTTCTCCTAATTCCTAGTAATCACTGATATATTCTTCATCCTTATATGCTTGTCTTTTGTGATATGTCAGATTAATAGATTCAAATATTATAACATTTTGATGTATTTTTTTCTTGGCATAATGTGTTAGAGAGCACTCCATGTTATTGAATGTATTTAAATTTTACTCTTTTTAATTTAAATAATTTATATATACATATATTTCATCACATCATTGTGGTCCCTGGGGGTCACCCACCTCCGCCCCTCCCTGGCCACTCCAGTGGGTCGTCCCACCCCCAAGTTGTGTGCTTTCATTTGGTTGTCCATATAGTAGTGAAACCATTTGGTTTCTGTCTTTTTCTTTCTGACTTGTTTCTGCCAATATTATTTCTTCTAGGTACATCTATGTTACCAAATAATTATCAAATTTGTCATTTTAATTGATGCATAATATTCCATTGTGTATATATACTACATCTTTTTCATCCAGTCATCTGTCTTGGGGCATTTAGGTTGTTTCCATTTCCCTGCAATTATAAATAGTGCTACAATAAACATTTGAGTACAGGTGTCCCTTTGTACCCACACTGAGGTCTCCTTTGGGTAGATTCCCAGAAGAGTGATTGCTGGGTCAAATGTTAGTTCTATTTTCAATAGTTTGAGGGTCCTCCACACTGCTTTCCATAGTGGCTGGACCAGTTTGCATTCCCACCAGCAGTGTAAAAGTGTTTCTTTCTCTCCACATCCATGCCAACACTTGTTGTTGCCCGTTCTTTTGATGGGGGGCATTCTTACTGGTGTAAGGTGGTATCTCATTGTGGTTTTGATTTGCATTTCCCTAACTGCTAGTGACATTGAGCACTTTTTTATGTGCCTGTTGGCCATTTGTACTTTCTCTTTAGAGAAGTGTCTTTTTAGATCTTCTCCCCATTTTTAACTGTTTTTTTTTTTTTTTTTTTTTTTTTTTTTTTTTTTTTTTTTTTTTTTTTTTTTTTTTTTTTTTTTTTTTTTTTTTGCTTTGTTTTTGTTAAATTGTGTGAGTTCTTTATGTATCTTTGTTATCAGACCCTTATTATTTGTATGGAGGGCAAATTTTTTTCCCCACTTGGTTGGGATTCTTTTTGTTTTCTCTGTTGTCTTTTTGCTGTACAGAAGCTTTTTAGTTTGGTATTGTCCCAGATGTTTATGTTTTGCTTCGTTATTTTGCCAGCTATGGATATGTCCAAAAATGGATTTCTGAATTGTAACTTATGAAGGCTTTTGCCCAGGCTTTCCTCTATGTATTTTATGGTTTCAGGTCTTACATCCAAGTCTTTTATCCATTTTGAGTTAGATTTTGTACATGGTGTGAGGGAGGTATCTTGGTTCATTTTTTTGCCTGCTTGGTCCAGTTTTCCCAGCCCCATTTATTGAAGAGGCTGTCCTTGTTCCAGTGTACGTTTTTCACTCCTTTGTCAAAGATTAGTTGATTATATATGAGTGGCTTTAATTCTGGGGATTCAGTTCTGTTCCATTTGTCTGATTGTTTTTGTACCAGTACCAAGCTGTTTTAATTACTATGGCTTTGTAGCATAATTCGAAGTCTGAAATAGTAATAACTCCATTCTCTCTTTTTCTGGTCAGGAGAATTTTTGATATTCAAGGTCTTTTGTTATTACATATGAATTTCAGTAATTTTTGTTCTATCTCTTTGAAAAGTGTTGGAATTTTTATAGGGATTGCATTGAATGTATATGTTGCTTTTGGTACAATGGCCATTTTGATGATGTTAATTCTTCCAATCCATGAGCAGGGAAATCTTTCCATTTTCTTATGTCTTCTTCTATCTCTTTTAGCAGTGTTTTGAAGTTTTCTTTGGATAGGTCTTTCAAGTGTTTTGTTAGGTTTATCCCCAGGTATTTTATTTTTTTCGATGCAATGGTAAATGGGATGGTTTTTCTGATATCTTCTTCTTCTGTTTGACTTTTTGTGTACAGGAAAGCCACTGACTTCTGTGAGTTGATTTTGTAACTGTCTACTTTACTGAACTGGTTTATTGTTTCAAGAAGTTTTTCTGTGGATTTTTTTGATTCTCTACATAAAGAATCATATCATCTGCATATGAGAGCTTCAGTTCTTCTTTCTCTATTTGTACTGCTTTTATGTCTTTTATGTCTTTCTCCTGTCTTATCACCCTAACTAGAACTTCCAGTATAATGTTAAAAAGTAGTGGAGATAGTGGGCTTCCTTGCCTGTTTCCAGATCTCAGTTGAAATGATTTTAGTTTTTCCCTGTTTAAAATGTTTGCTGTAGGTTTGTCATAGATGGGTTTATTATGTTGAGATATGTTCCTTTTATCTCCAAGTTTTCAAGAGCTTTTATCATAAATGGGTGTTGAACTTTATCAAATGCTTTCTCTGCATCTATTGATATGACCATATGTTTTTTGATTTTCTCCTTGTTGATGTGGTGGATTATATTATGATTTTCAGATGTTGAATCTTCCCTGTTCCCCTGGGATAAATCCCACTTGGTCATGGTGAATAATGCCTTTTATACATTGTTGAATTTGATTTGTCAGGATTTTATTTAAAATTTTTGCATCCATGTTCATTAGGAAAATTGGTCTATAGTTTTCTTTCTTCATACTGTCTTTATTTGGTTTTGGTATGAGTGTGATGCTTGCTTCATAGAATGTGTTTGGCAGTTTTCCTTCTTTCTCAACTTTTTTGAAAAGTTTTAGTAATGAAGGTGTTATTTCCTATTTGAATGTTTGGTAGAATTCATTTGTCAAGCCATCTGGTTCTGTGCTTTTGTTTTTAAGTAGAGTTTTGATTACTGCTTCAATTTCGCTGCTTGTGATTGCTTTGTTTACGTTCTCTACTTCCTCTTTGTTTAGTTTTGGGTAGTTGTATCTTTCCAAGAATCTGTCCATCTCGTCCAGGTAGTTGTATTTGTTTGCAGATAGGTGTTCATAGTAATCTCTGATTATCCTTTGGATTTCTGATGTGTCTGTTGTAATTTCTCCTCTTTCATTTGTAGTCCTGCTTATGTAGGTGTTCTCTTTTCTTTGTGAGGTTTGCAAGGGGTTTATCAATTTTTTTTTAAAGAACCAATTTTTGGTTTTGTTGATTTTCTTGATAGTCTTTTTGCTATCTAGATTGTTTATTTCAGTTTTTATTTTTATTTTTTCTTGTCTTCTGCTGGGTTTGGGGTATTTTTTGTTCCTTTTCTAGTTCTTTGAGTGGGAGATTAGATTATTTCTTTGGTTATTTTCTTGCTTTTTGATATGAGCTTGTTTTGCTATAAACCTTCCTCTTAAAAATGCTTTTGCTAAGTGCCAGACATTTTGGAATGTTGTGTCCTCTTTGTTGTTTGTTTCAAAGTAAGTTTTAATTTCTTCTTTAATTTTCTCGATTACCTAGTCTTCATTTAGTAGCATGTTATTCAGTCTCCATGTTCTGGGCATTCTTCTTACCTTCTTTTCATTGTTGATTTCCAGTTTGATGCCTTTATGATTTGGAGAAAAATGTTGGTGTTATTTTAATCGTTGTATATTTTTTAAAGTTTGTCTTGTGTCCTAATATGTGGTTGGTTTTTGAGAATGATCCATGTGCATTTAAAAAGAAGGTGTATTCTTTTCTTTGGGGGTGCAGTGTCCTGTAGATATCTATTAGGTCCTATGGTCTAGATTTTCATTTAGACCATTTGTGTCTTTTTTTTAGTTTTTGTCTTGTTGATCTGTTCTTTGGTGAGAGTGGTGTGTTGAATCACCTACCACATATGTATTTTCGCTCTATCTGTTTTCAGTGCTGTTAGTAGTTGTTTGATGGATTTTGGGTCTCCCTCATTTGGTGAGTATATGTTAATAATTGTTATGTCTTTGTTATATATTGACCCTTTAGCCAATATATAGTATCCTTCTTTATCCCCTGTCACCTTTATTTTCTTAAAGTCTACTTTATCTGTTATTAGTATGGCTACTCCTGCTTTCTTCTGGGGGCTGTTTACTTGCAGAAATTTTTTCCAGTCCTTTGCTTTTACTCAGTGCTTATCTTTTGTGTTTAAGTGTGTTTCCTGCAGGCAGCAGAATGTTGGGTTTTGTTTTTTGATCCACTCTGCTACCCTGTGTCTTTTGATTGCTGAATTTAGTCTGTTTACATTTAGGGTGATAATTGATACTTGCTGTTCTGGTGTTGATTTTGGGAAGGTCATTTTGAGGTTAGGGTTTCCTTGTTTTTTTTATTACTGATATTTGAGATTCTGAAATCAGTTTTTTGCTTGTTGTTTTGAGGTTTTCATTAGCTTCCTTGTTTTGATCTTTCTGTTTATTCTTCTGTTGGTTTTAATCTTAGGGCTTCTTGCAAGATTTCTTGGAGTGGTGGTTTAGTGGTAGTGAATTTCTGGACTCCTTGCTTGTCTGAGAAGGTTTTTATTCTTCCTTTGTAGAGGAAAGAAAGCTTTTCAGGGTAGAGTAATCTTGGCTGGAATTTTTTGTCCTGGGGTTTTTTGATGATATGACTCCATGCTCTCCTCACTTGGAGTGTCTCTTCAGAGAAATCTGAGGTCAGTCTAATAGATTTTCCTATGTATATTATCTGTTTATTTTATCTGGCCAGTTTCATTATTTTTTTCTTTATCCTGGACTTTTGGAAGTTTTACGATGATGTGTCTTGCTGTGGTTTTTCTTTCGTTGTTGTAGTTTGGTGTTGTTTTGGCTTCCTGGATGTCAAATTTCATTTCTTTCTTCAACATTGGGAGGTTTTCCTCCATTATTTCTTTAAACAGACTTTCAGTATCCGTATGCCTATCTTCTTCTACTGGGAATACCATAACTCTTATATTTCCTTTCTTTAAGGAATTGGACAGATTTCTGAGTTTTTCTTCTATTTTCTTACATTGTGTCTCTCTCTGTCTTCTTTATCTCAATTTTGGTGTCTTCTAAGGTACTGATTCATTCTTTAATTTTGTCCAGTATGCTTTTGTAACTTTCCCCTGAGTTTTTGAGCTCCTCTCTTGCTCTCTTTGGAGCTTAGTTTCCTTTTTCATTCTTGTTTAGGTATTCACTTTTATTATTCAGTTCTTCAATTATGTTATCCTTGTTGATGTTTTCTTTCTTCATTTTTTTCCCATTTCTCTTCTAACTTGTTCAGTTTCTCTGCCATGCTCACTTCTTTTTCTTTGCATTTTTCTAATTCTTCCCTATCTTTTTGTATGCTTGTAACATGCATAGGTTTAGTTTCTTGTCTGGGAGGCAGTGCATTTCTTCAAGGTTATTTTTTTGGTTTCTAGAGTTTTTCTTTCTTTTGATTGTACGTTTCGGTAGGATTTGCTGTGGTGTTTGCCTTTTTCTTTTCTACTGTGGTTTGCTTTTGCACTTCCTCCACATACTGAGTGACTATGGTTCTGGTATTCGCTGACACCATGATTAAGTCTTCTAGTAGTTTGTAGTTGATTCTGCCTTTGTGTCCATGTAGATGAGGTGAGTAATAATTTTTTATTTATTTGTTTCCTTTGACTGGTTTGGGTGGGCAATTCATTTTCCCTGAGCATGTGTGATGGATGGATGTGGTTACTATGGTACACTTGGTCTTCTTGTAATTTCTTGCCTTTTAGGCTGGTGGGATGACAAGTCATTCTGTGTTACTCTAAAGGAGCTTTGCTTAGTAGGTGCTATAGAGCTGCTTCTGTGGTTCTTTTTTTAAAAGGAGTATAGGTGTCTTATGCTGTTGCTGTTGGTTTTGTTTTTAGTCTGTCTGTTGGGTTATTTTGTCTGGCCTCTATAGGGGTTGCTGGCTGCTAAGTGAAGCCCCTGCCCTCACCTAGGGACTGGAGCCCTGTTGTCTGCTGGTGATGCCTTTCTCACTGGCTAGGGCCTTCAAAGTTTACTCTTTTTGTTGCTAAGTAGTATTCTATCACATAAATGTACAATAGTTTATTAACCAAAACATCAAAGACATTAAAATTATTTCTAGTTTGGAACAATTGTGAATAATGCATTCACACATAGGGATTTGTGTCACCATAAATTTTTATATCTCTAGCAAAAAATACCTAGAAGTTGGACTGCAAAGTAACACTGTAAGTGCAAGTTTAAGTTTATAGGAAACTGTCACATTGTTTTCTAGAATATCCTATTATTTGGCATTTGTACTAATAAGAGATGATGCTTCCAGTAGCTTAGCATCATTTCCAGCACTTTTTAGTAGTCACTCAAATAAGAGTTTAACATTCTAATATTGATGTCTTAGTTACTATTTCTGTAATGATGTTGAGTATCTTTTCAGGTTCTTATTTGCCACCTCTATATTCCGTAGTAAATTGTTTTCACAAAACTTTCCCCCTTTTTAAATTAAATTTTTGTTGCTTAACATTTTTTTCTGTATTATGATCAGAAATCTGTTATCATCAGAAATCAGCAAATGTTATTTATGAATATGTTAGTGTGTAATTTGTAATTTTTTAGAGTTTTTTTTCAAAGCACTGTAGCTTCTGCTTATAGCTAAATTACAATTTAATAATATACTTTTTGTAGATCATGATTTTAATCTTATATCTAAAGAATTCATTTCCTGTTCCAAGGAAACCAGGTTTAGGTCTATTTTTGGACTTTCTGTTGTCTTCTTTGGTATGTTTTTTCCTTTTACATATATCATATTATCTGGAATACTCTAAGTCAAAATTAAGTAGTGATTCTGGAGGTCTGGCTGAATTAAGCCTATGGAGATAAATATGAATGGTCACAAACTATGAAAAATTTTTCTAAAGACATGAACTTTCATTAAAATTTCTTGTATTTGTTCTTGAGTTTATTATGCATACAGTAGGGTTTCTTGTGATGAATTCTATCATAGTTGGCTTTGCCTTGATTTTGAAAGATATTTTTTGCTGGGATTAGAATTTTATCTTTACAGTTATTTTCCTTTTGGTATTTTAAAAATGTTAAGTGAT
>PVHY01016295.1:0-34084 GCA_004024945.1 Uropsilus gracilis | reverse complement strand
ATCGAATCCTTCTCTTTGTTTGCACACCCTTGATATACCCTGATTTCCCGCCTTCCAGGAAATCTGTTACACTTCTTTCTTCCCCCTGCATCCCCCTGAAGGGAAATTCCAGCTAAGGTCATTCTCCCATTTTAACATTACCTGTCCTTGAAACCTGCAATCTTAAACAGGAGACAGTGGGGGGGGAGGGGGGCACACCCTATCAAACATAGGAATTGGGAGCACAAACATTCAGACCACCTCAGAGGTCAACAAACTCCGTTTCAGTGGCGCTTGGCTCCAACTCCAGAGTTTCTTACCTCCCTTACCTACACAGCTGGAGTAGCTGGAACAGCGCCCCCAGTGGTCAGATGTGGAAGCGCGTGAGGCCCGGCTGTGGCCTGGCGGGGTGGGGTGGGGGTGGGGGAAAGAGGTGGGCTCAGCCTTTCCACATATGAGGTGGAACAGGCAGCTTGGCCGGGACCCAGTGGATTGCGGTGAAATGTAGCAGACGCCATCAATATCTATCCCAGCAGCTCCCACTTACTGAGCAGTACATCATTAGAATATCCCAGGGCTCTCGACAATAAAATCAATAAGACGGTTCAGCCATGGGCTGTGGTTTAATAACTCCAGACTTGAATGAGGGGGAAAAATCAATGAGCAGGAAAATTCCCAACGTGCTTGGGGGGGTGGGAGGGGGCATTTCTCAGAATGGGAGAAAAGTAACAGTGAGCTCGTAGCCAGGGGTCCAGGGGGGCAGGAGGGCGTTGAGGCCACACCCCAAGGTGTATTTGGATAAAGCTCTTCCCGCCTAGAGGATGGGCCTCCTTCAAGGTAGCTGAGACCCAGAATAAGCCTCTTCACCCCAACTTCGCATGGCTCACTCAGGTGCCTCCACTGAACTAATGAAATTATAGAGTTTCTTGGGTGGGACCAAGGTGTGGATTTTTAAGAACCTCAGGTGAGTCAGCCTTGGGCCTTCGACACCCCCACGCGGTCAGAGCCCAGAGGGGGAGAGGTCAAGGTGCAGGGCCCAGGCACAGAGGCAGGGGGATAAAGCAGAGATCCAGGTATACAGCTCTTGGACTCCTGTAGGAGCCCTGGACACAGGAATCAGGGAAGCTGGCGGCCAGGGTGCAAGTGCCCACTCTTGGAGGACAGGCCGCTCTCTGGAACCTGCCTCCGGACCCAGCACACCCACTGCCAGCCGTCCCCATGGCCACGCAGAGACCCATCTTGTTCCTACCACAGTGTCCTTTGTGGTCCCTTGCCCCGGTTCCGACACTGTTCTCAGGTGACTGCGTGTAGTGTGTACATGTGTGTGTGTGTGTGTGCGCACGCGTGCCCTAATGCAGTCCCTCTGCTGACTTGTTAAAAAGCAGGTGCTTAGGAGACTTTAATGTGTAGCCAGGATCAAGGCTCCCAGGCTCAGCCAGTGGTGACCAAGTGTCGGCAAGCATCCGGGTGACCTGCAGGCCCTCATCCGGGTTCTCACTCATGAAGGCTCATGGGAGAATCTGCATTTCTGACAGGATCCCAGGTGCTGCTGATGCTGCTGGTGAGAGGGCATGTGCGGGCTTCTCTGTGCTAGGGCAGTGGGGCTTACCTGGGCGTGACCTTGCCCTCCTGCCAGGGCATGCTCATCAGTGAGTGGAGGCAGTTTGGCTTTTGCACAGCTGGGAGCCCCCAGTGTCTCAGCAGATCCGGGTGTCGTCTGTCTCAGGACACTGCCCCCTCTCCAGGGCCTGGAGCCGGTGGAGGCAAGACACGTGACCAAATATTCCATGGTGCACGGGACTGTCCTCACATCCACAGCAAAGAGTGATGTGGCCCCGGATGCCAGTAGGGCCGAGGCTGAGGTCCCTCATCTGTGGAAGACAGTGGTATAGAAGCCACTGAAAGCGCCATGTTTTGGGTCCAGGTGAGGTTAGCAGGGGGCGCTGAGTGGGGACCGCTGTGCATTTGTGTGGGTTGCTTTCTGAAGTCAGCTCCGTGTGTTTCCTCACTTTCTCTATCTCCTGGCGTTGTGGCCCTGGGCAAGCTCCTTACCCTCTCTGAGCCTGGGACGATTATCTGTAGATGGGGCTAACTCCGTGTGCAGCATCTTCATGAGATATAGAGAAACCCATGAAAGAACTTCTTGAATGTTCAGCGTTTGATACGTTGGAGTGAAAATCAAATGAAGAGTCTCTTAGCAGACCCCTGGTGTTCTCTACCTATCTCCCTTCCCTACTGCCTACCCCAGGTTTGCCCTCCTGGCCCCCTATAACCTGGAAAGCTGACCTGCCCTTTCGAGTCCTTCCCTGGTGTCCAGGCTACTGAGCACCACTGCCCTGGCCTTCACCGCTCCCTGTTTGACAGGCCCAGCGCATCCTGCTTGGGAAGCAAGTGGTGGTATCTAATTAATATCCACCCATGTCGCTCACACTGGGCTTGTCACACCGTTGCCAGGGGCTTGTCACACCGTTGCCAGATCTACATTCCACCTGCCGTTGTTCTGTCTTGCATAGCAGTAAAGTCCTTTTCATTTTGCCTCGATCATTTTTATGATCTTTGCCCCCCTCCCCCCTCCTCCCCCCATCACTGGAAATCTTGCCTCACTTGCCATAAAGAGACAAGAACTGTGCCCACGAGTCGGCAAAACCAGAACAGCATCGTCACTGCCGGTCGGGCATGCCTGGACCCTGCCAAGATGCCATTTCCACTGTGGGCAAGGTCTCGCCGTGATGGAAAAGTGCAAACAGGGTCGCCAACGAGGATGGTCCACCACAACCTGCCGCTTCCTTGGTGCATGTGGGGGTAAATGAGTGATCAGGGCTTTTCACGCCCTTCTGCCATCAGCCTCCATGACCAGAACCTGTGGTGTTGTGCCCTCCCCATGATGGTGTGTATGCCACCCCAACGAGTGTGCGCATGCGTGAGTGGGCTCACCTGGACCTGGGAGGCGCAGCTGAAAGGGCAGTGTCACCCCCGGGAGAGACAATGCCAGGGAGGGAAGGCCTGGAAGAGAGGCTAGAGAAAGCGTGTAAAGATTCGCCGGCAACTGGGGGGCTCAGTTGTCTACTCACCTTCCTAGACCCCTGCCCAGCTCACCCCCCTGCCCAGCCTGCTGCTTGCAAAACAGTGAGTTTCCTCGGAAAGGAGGAAGTGTCTCTGTCCCAGTGCACGTTGTGCCCTCTGCTGTCCTGTCTGTGGGCCGTGAACTTCCCTGGAGGATCTCTGATGTAGTGTCTAAGAACGCCAGCTCAGAAGTCCTCAAGGTCGGTTCCAGCGCCACCTCTCCCCGGTGCTGAGAGCAAATGCAGGTTGCAGTGACGTGGGAGGGCTCCAGCTGACTCCACTACCAACACCTGTGCTCCTAGTAGCCTGATGGTAGCCGCTAGTCCTTACAGCAGCTCTCCAAGGTGATCACTCTTGGACAGGTGAGGAAACTGAGGCACAGAGCAGCCAAGTGACCTGTGAGTGCCAGGGTCTGCATGGAGAGCCCTCCATGAAGTGGCTGCGTTACCAAGTGCAGGTTTGACGTCCCAAGGATCCCTGACCTTGCACCTGGGAGACGTGAGCCTCTGAACCACCCACAGCAGTGAGCCCTCGTGCCCCAGTTCTGAGCCTCTCACCCAGATCCGTTCACACAGCCTCCTTCTACTTCACTCCCTCCCAAGACCCAGCCAGCTCTCTTACTTGGTGCCGAACCCCAACACCCCCTTATAGTTGCTGGAGGAGTCTCAGACTGCACAGAGAACTGGGGGCTTTGTGGGTGGCCTCACTGGCCCAGCCCCTTTCATCGTGGTCTGAGGCAGAAGCTTTGGAGGCAAGTCCTGGGTGTGGGGTGTATTTGTAAGCCGTGAAGCAGCAGACACAGCCCTGAGCCTGGGTGGCCTTGGGTTGGGACCCTGGAGCAGAGCCTGTCGCTGAAACTGAACTTGATCCTGGCCATCAAGGTTGAGCGGTCAAATCAGAGCGGAGACGCCCACGCTGAGGGTGATGCCAGCTGTTTACCGAGCACCTGCAGCACCCAGGCCTGGTGCTCGGCGTGGGGCGCCGAGGTCCATGCCAGGCAGGCGCTCTGAGTATAACCTCCCCGCCTCACTTGATGAGACAGAGCCTGAGACGTCACCAGCCTCTGGCTTTCTCCAGGCTGTAGGTTCCTGCAAGGTGCCACCAGCATGATGGCAGCGGACACCACAGTTGCACCGCAGGCTGCTCCTGACAAAGCGCCTTCATCTCCACCGCCTCTTGGCGCCCAGGGCTCCGTAGTCCTGATGGAAATGAGAAGTGTGGAGTGTGGGTAGCAGGCTGGCATGGCCCAGCAAGTTGCTGGGAACGCTCCACGGGACTCCCCGTCCTTGACCTTGACACCTGCATGGCAGATATTCTACTTGATATTCTGCCCCACAAACCTGGCTTTTTAACATTTGTCTGAAGTTAGCTTCTCCCTTCAGCTCGATCATTCTGATTCTTCCACTCAGTCTGTTTTCTGCCACAGGAATCTGATGACAATGTTGCATGCGTCATTTCTGTTTAGGGGCGGGCTGTTTGGGTTCCGGTGAAGGCACATAGCTCCAGCCACGTGGTGTGTTACCTGGCCTGCAGCTGAAGGACCCCTGACCCGCCTCCTTCACAAAAGCCTTTCCTCCCTGGGGACTGCTGCCTGGCGTAGTGACAATGAGAGGATGCTGGCATCACAGATGCCAGTCCCAGCTCAGCTGCCTTCTCCCTGGGGCTCCCAGCCTCAGCTTCCTTGCCTGCCGTGTAGGAAGAAGATAGCGCCCTTCTCATAGAAGGGCTATAAGTAGAAGTGACTGGAATCAGGCACAGAAAACACCTAATACTCTCAGAACCTTGGAGAAGCTTCACCTTGGTTGTTACGTTTCACTTTCAAAGTAATCCATTTTCGAAAATGCTGATGATACAGAAACAAAGTAGAAAAAGAAAACTCACACAAGGGTTGACCCACTGAGATTCGGGGCATTCTGAGTGCTTCCAGGTTATGGTTCAGAACTTCTCTTGCTTAATGCATTATCATAGACAATATCCTGTGTCTGTGTAATAAGACCTTTGGCTTAACTCCTCCCTTGGGCCCTCATAAACACTCTTGTCAAGACCCCAGGACCTTTGCACTTGCTGTGCCTGCTACCCAGAGTCCTCCACTCAGTTTGCTCACTCCCTCGTTTCATTCAGAGCTTTCCCCCGTCTCCACCTCCTATCAGCTGCCACAGCTGTAACGCCATCCTTGACATGCTGAGCTAGTTTTCTTCATAGGCCTGGTCACTCTGCTACTGTATTCTGTATTGTTTTTCACTGACCTCTGCCCCACCAGACTGTGTACTGTGTGGGAAAAGGCTCCGTTATGAGTACACCCATGCCTGGCATTAAGAGATGCAGATGAATGAGTGAACCAAAAGACACCTGACAGACTTCCACATGGGCCACCTTCCCTAGGGCAGGTTTCAGGCATGGGGGTCACTGGGTCAAGGGCATGCGCGTTTACAAGCAATCAAAACATAAATTTGATGCATTTGTGATCACATGGATGAACTGAGAAGGACTCACACTAGCGGGAATAAGCCAGAAAGAAAAAGATAGAAACCGAACAGTCTCACTTATAGTTGGGTTATGGGGAACACAAACAAAAGGTCAAGAATAAGTCAAAACTAACAAGCTGACAACAGAACTGAAGCGTACAGCTAGGGAGGAGGAGGGAGGGAGGGAGGGAGAAATGAGGGAAGGAATGAGAGCAAAAGACCAAGATGATTGTTCACGGGTGATTTGGTGATGGGAGAACCCCAGGGAATACAACAATGTAAAAAATATATATGTGTAAATAAATAAAAAACAATAGCAAAAAAAAATTAAAAATAAAAGCACTTCTAGCCAATGGCAAAGTGAGCCAGCAGGATAATAGCATCCCGCTCCTAGCATGGAGGATAGCGTTTTCCAGAACCACAGCCCTGGGTGTGGGGGAGCCCAGACTGCCAGGGGCATCTCTGCCCACGTCTGTGGCTTGGTTTACTGTTCCCTCCGCCCCAGCACCTGCAGCAGAGGCCTGCTGAACAAATCATTACAGGAGCAGGGATTAAAGGAAAGCAAGGGTACGGGGGTACAGCCTGAGGTCCTGTGTCAGCCTCAGTCCCTTAAACAGCTACCCCCACCCTCAGCTGCAGCCATAATCAGGGTGGAACTCACTCACCCACTGTCCTGCTCACCCAGTAAAATGCTAGGCCATTATTCCGTGTGCCCAGAGGGAGAGTGGGGTTCTGGAGCTGGCCGGAGCAGGTGCCCCCTGGACCCTGGGCTAGTCATTTCACACCCCTGAGCCTCAGCTTCCTTCTCCCCCTCGGGCATCTGAGCAGGAGGGAGTTGGCTGCATGAGGGGAGGAATGGGCATGGCAGGTGTGCCCAGGGGAGAGGTGTGCCCAGGGGAGAGGTGTGCCCAGGGGAGCGGTGTGCCCAGGGGAGCGGTGGGCATGGCAGGTGTGCCCAGGGGAGGAGTGGGAATGGCAGGTGTGCCCAGGGGAGGGGTGGGCATGGCAGGTGTGCCCAGGGGAGGGGTGGGCATGGCAGGTGTGCCCAGGAGGGAGAAAGGCCAGGCAGGTGGGTCAGGCTAGGGGCATCTTTCGATTTGGGGACACCATTTGCCTTTGCTTCTGAGGGCAGCTGCTGTGCTTTGAGGCTGAGTAGATCCAGCTTCTGCTGTTCCCCTCTCGCATTGCCTATGCTTATATCTGATTACAAGTGCTTGTCTCTACTAGCACCTACCTGTACCTCTGACTTTGTCGGCATCGTCCCTTTCTGCTTCCCTCCTTACAGCCCTAAGGGCAAGTCTTCCTACTGGTCTTGGGGCTCACTCTATTTTTCTCTCCATACACCTGCCCCCTGCCCCCTGCCACCTCCTTCCCCAGCTTCTCCCCCAGCCTTCAGCCCATCTACCCCTCTCCCTGTGTGTGTGTCTTCCTGCTTGGGTTCCTTTCCACCCACCCTGCCCCCAGAAGAGCTGTACTCCAGAGGAATTCTGGGGTTTTGTTTCTTTTTGCTTTGCCACTTCTAGCCAACTGGTTGGACCAGGGACAATCTCATTTAAGTCTGGAGGCTCCGTTACCAGAGCAGGTGTCTGATTCCTGGAGCCCCCCCACCCCCCTAGAAGGAAGGCATCGTGTCTGTCTGCGAATCTTTTCTGCCTTCCAGAGCAGTGACAGGGCTAATCTCAGCATTGACACACAGGTCCCTTTTGAGGCCTGTAGAGTCTCCCCTCCAATACCCTGCCCCCTGCTCTCTGCTTCAGGAGAAGCAGGGAAGAAAGAAGCAGGAGGCTTCAGCTTCCACTCCTGCCTCTTCCCCACTGAGTGGCATGAGATGGGGACACAAGCCGACCTCTCTGAGCCTCAGACTGTGACAAGGCATTTCTGCTGGGACAGAATAATAACAGCCCAGCATCCCCAGCATGGGACTGATGTGCTGACATCAGCTCCCCTGGACCAGTAGTTTCTCCTCTATAGAGCGCACTGATTCAGTCCCTCATTCCTTCACCCCTCCACCCACTCATTCACTCACTTATTCATCCACTCATTCATTCATTCAACTACCATGGGAAGAGGCATCAGGGTGTGATCCTGGGCTGATCCCAAAGCCCAGTCCCTTGGGTGACTGAGAACCATAGCTCACCCCTCTCCAGACACCCCAGAGTGGGCATGAGCAGTGTCCCCGAAGGAGCCTTCAGAGTGGACTTGGCTCTGAAACACAGCATTGAGGTCTATGTCCTGACCTCTGAAGAGAAATCCAGGTAGAAAACAGTGGCACAGGAGCCACTGTGATCGTTGGTAAAGCTTTGTTGGCAAAACGTTTCCAAGTGAGGCAAAGCGAGGTCACTGCCTGTGTGACCAAGATCAGCCTGTGGTCTGCATTTGTGGGCAGAAGAGTATAAGCGTTTGTCATCCATTATTATCTTTTTGCTTTGCATTCTCACATTCCTAATGCACTTGTGAAGAGAGGTGCTGCATGCCTCCAGATAGTTCATACTCCATGCTCTAAGACTGGCAAGATGGGTTTAAGGATGCTGGGCCAGATGGATGGGTGGGTGGATGGATGGATGCAGGGATGGATGCAAGGGTAGATAGATGGGTGATGGGTGAATAAATGGATGTGTGGTGAGTGAATGGGTGAATGGATGGGTGTGAGGGTGAGTGGGTGGATGAGTGAGTTGTTATATGAGTGTTTAAAGGGATCTGTCCTTTGGTATATCCCCATCTTGTGTCATCACCAAGAAATCCCACTCTACTTGTGACTGGGTAAGAGAGAAGATCACAGGATAATTTAGGATAGTCTTCCAGTCTTCCCAGTCTGAGAGTCAAGTGATCATTATCAGCAGGATTATGGCTACTGGTTGAACAGCCAAGAGACCAAAGACATTAGGACCTAGCAGGAAAAGTAAAAGAAATGGGCTCAGAAGCTTTGAGTAACCTCGCTGAGATCCTGTTTGTCCCACAGACAGTGTTTGCTCCTTCCACAGCCACCACGCTGCTCTTACAAAATATTTAAGCACTGGCTTCTGCTTTCCCCAGTTGACTGAGAACTTCTCAGATGAAAAGTTTTTTTTTCCCCACAATTTTATTTCCCTCATCCCTACCACAGTTATTGGCATGTAGTACAGGATCAGTTAATGTCACATGGATCAGTGAGCTGATAGGTGGTTGGAAGGATGGATGCATGAATGGTTTGCTTTAAGGATGATGGGTGGGTAGATAGGTGGATGGTTGGTTGATTTTAAAGGTGTGGAGGATTAGATGGGTGGATGAATGGATGGTTGGTTTTTTCAGATGATAGGTTGTTGAGCATTTTGCTAGATGGATAGTTGAACAGTTTGCTGGGTGAATGGTTGCATTTGGAAGGATGGATGGATGGATGGATGGATGGATGGATGGATGGATGGATGGATGGATGGATGGATGGATGGATGGATGGAAAGATAACTTTATTGGCCTCCTAGAGTCAATTTCCTACATTATACAGGAATCCTTCCTCCAGTACACTTGCCAGTCATCCCTATGCATGCCTACCTACCTTCAATAACTAACTCACAAGATATTTCATTAACTTACTGGCAAAACTATAAACATTCCAAAATTCTGGGTGTGGTCATGTACTGTGCATTCATGGTTAAAGGCATTAGACTTTGGAAACAGACTTGAAGTTGAATCTCAACTACTGTAAGTAAAGCAATGCCACCTTAAACAAACATCTTGACCCCTCAAAGCTGGGGTTCCTCATTTGCAAAATGAAGTTAAAGGTATTATCTGCAGGGTTGTGGTGGGGGTCTCATGAAATACTGAATTGCAAAGGCTAGTCAGTGCTCTATAGGAGGATTGTTACTATGATACTGAGCTAAGATGTATCCTCCTGTAACTTGTTTTTCACATGCCTGCCAGGTGCTGTGATACTTTTGTATCTTCAATGACAAACAAGATTGAAATGGTCTCTCTTATCATGGAGTTTATGTTATAGTAGGATGTTCAGACGATAAGCAAGTAGACATACAAGCTTTCAGGTGCTCTTAAGTGCTGTGCAAAAAATTGAAATAGACTGAGGTGGGAGAATGTGGTTTGGCTGGGGTTGCAGTAGGTTTGTCTTGACTGTGAGCTAAGAAGATGCCATCATGCAAAGATCTAGGAAGAGGTTGTTCCAGGCAACAGAAATAGCCAGTGCAAAGGCACTGAGGTAGGAACAAGCTTGATCCAGGAAAAGATAAAAGGCCAGTCGGCAAGGTGGCCACGGGGGTAGTCAGGGAAGAGAGGTTGTCGGAGGAAGATCACATAGGCTGTGCAGGCTGGGCCATGTGATGGAGACGTTCATCTTATATCATGTCCTCAGAGCAACATAGGAGGAGCTGTACATTTGGCTGTCGGTTAGCTCTCCCTTGACAGCTGGCAGGCTCCAACCTCCTGACCACTAGGCCAAGCAATCCCTACTCTCAGCTTTGCCAGATGACATTCTAGGGCACCTGCCCTCACTCCTCTGACAACATGCGGGGCCCCCTGAATCTAGAACCCACAGGCAATCGGGTTGGACCTAAGGAAGGCAGGCTGAGGAAAGCCAGGTTTCTAATTGGAATCATAGTGAACTAAACTGGTAAGCTGTGTTCCTCCCTGAAACCCAGCCCCTGGAGCATTTTCAAGGCAAGCACAGAGAAGGGGGTCTTTGAGGCAGCTACCCATAAAAGGCTTCTAGAGGCGTTTATCCAGGTGGATCTGCTGTAGGATCTGACTTTAAAAGGAAAATAAGATCCACCGGTGGCTGATCCAGGAGCTCCGTTTGGGATCTGCACCTTCTCCATCCTTGTGTCCTCTGGCTTTTCCTCCCAGGCCACCTCTCTCCACATCAGAGTAGAAAGGCGCCAAGGTCCTTCCAGTTCCGTGGGCAGAGAAAGAGACTCCTTCTTATGTAGCAGTTCCAATGAAAGTTTGGAATTCTCTCTTCTAGGCTAGCCAGCCTCGGTTGCGTCCCACCCCCACCTGCACAGGTACTGGCTGTGACCTGGAAGGTCTGGTGTTATAGCAGGTTTCTGTTCTGGTCACCCTGACACTGATCATAGAGGGAGACCCTGCATCTCTGTGGACTGAGAAAGGATGTCTCCCCCCAAAGTTGCATGATAAAGCCTCAATTCTGTGTGATGAGTAAGTTTTGCAGTTTCTGCCCAGCAATACCATGTACTTGCTATGTGGAGAATGTGGGTCTCCCGCGAGCTCTTCTGATCACATTTACTTGCAATCAAAGAAGAAAAACCCATGTCATTTGCAGCAACCTGGATGGAGCTGGAAGGAACAACCCTAGCTGAGATTAGTCCGGAAGAAAAGGATAAATATGGAATGGTCTCACTTATAGCTCGAATATAAAGAAACTAAACAAAAGGTCAAGGAAAAATCAAAATCAGGAAGCTTATAACAGAATTGAAGACGGGGGAGGGAGGAACATAGGGGAATCTGGTGATGGTTCACAGGAGATAGGGTGGCAGGAGAACTAAGGAGTCTGCAATGATGTAAGAATAATATATATGTATGTATATGTAAACGGGGAGGGGAGGAGAGATTAGGTGTTATTGGAGGGGGAGGGAGGCCAGGTCTGCTGCCTGGGCAAGGGCAGCGTGCCAGTTTACACTTCCCAAGTCACACTGAGCCATTCCCTCCAGCACAGCTCAGAGATATTCCTCCTATTCCTCTGCTCTCCACCTGCCTTGCTCAGTATTTCCATAGTGTGCTGTGTCTCCATGAACTCTTTGAAGCTCCTGTGGGATGAGAACCCTGTCCAAAGCAGACCCCGCTTCCCCCACATCCTGTGTTAAAAGCGCCAGCATTCCTGGGTCCAGATGTGCACGATGGTTGAAAAGCAACAGCCGCCATAGCAGCATGGCAGCCGGCAACATGTGGGTTTATTAAAGCAAGAGAAAGACACTCCTGACGGCAGGAGAGGGTCCCAGCCGGAAGCCCGTCCCAGCTCGTCTTGCCCGTGGCTGCATACTCTGAGATTCCCTGTTGCCCAGTGTGCCAGGCGGCGGCCTCAGAACCAGGTGGTGGGGAAATCCCCTTGGTGTTTGTTTTTGTTTCCTAAGTGCCCTGTAACGGGATCTTGCCCTGGAAGGTGGCAAGCTCTGCAAACCCCTCTGTCATCTGCTTTGTCTAAGGTCACTGCTGCGAATCTGGCTCTTTCCCGCCCGGGGTCTCACCCGCCCCCACATTTGTAACAGGGCCCAGGGGCACGCCAGGACCCAGCCCACGTTAGTTCTGTAGAGTCAGCTTCCGGAACCAAGCAGGACGACCACCCCCTTCGGGAGACCCGTAAGAAGGGGCCGAGCAGCCCCCGCCCCCACAGAGAGCCACGGAGCCTCACCCCCTCTGCGGTCTCCCGGTCTCCCCAGGTAAAGCCAGCAAGAATGTCCAGTGGGATGAGGACTCCGTGGAGTACATGCCAGCCAACCCCGTCAGGATCGCCTTCGTCCTGGTGGTCCACGGGCGTGCCTCCCGGCAGCTGCAGCGCATGTTCAAGGCCATCTACCACCGAGACCACTTCTACTACATCCACGTGGACAAGGTGAGGCCCCGCGGACCCTCAGGCAGGTCCTCCTGCTCCCCTGCAAGCTGACCGCCCTTTCAGGGAGGCTGATAGGCTGAACGGCTGCATGTGGATGTGTGTGTACACGCCCCTGTGCATGTGTGCACATGTGTGCATGCATATCTGAGTGTGCACGTGTGCGTGTGTATCTCCCAGGGCCCAGCTATGACTTCTGGCTTATTCATAAACTCCATTTCCTTACCTCTCCTCCTTGCTGTCACCTTCCCTGACACCTGCCTGCTGCCACTTGGTGAGCGCAGAGCCCCAGGTGTGGCCACGCTTGTCCTATCAAGGACCACAGAGAATATTGTCAGCTGTTCAGGCCGCACGACCTCTGTCTCAGCCTCTCGACCTGGCCATGGCATATGAGCTGCTAAGCACAGGAGTCTTCCAGGAAAGCCTCATTCACAAAAACCTGCCTGCCCCACCCCTCTGAGCCCGGGGAGCTGGCGTGACGTCATCTGCTGACATGATAGGATGATGTCGTTTGAGGCAGAGGATACTTCATCCAAAAAGCCTGACAGTCCGTGGGAGGGGTGGGGACTTCCACCCCGTGTAGGTGCAGCTATAAGCTCGGCTTGTCACCCTTGGGTCACAGAGCTGGAGCTAGTATGAAAATGCAGAGCCCTAGCCTGTGACCCAGGAAACCTTAGCTGGGGAGCCGGACCAGGGCATCTGCAGTTCTAGGAACTAAAGTGGAGGAGTCGTAAAGGTTCAAGTGGCCCTACAGAAAGGTCCCTAGCCCTTGCGCCAATTACGTGACAGTCCCATTGTCCCAAAGCCCATCGCCCATCAGCTACAAGGGAAGGGGTGGAACCAGGCCCAGGGCTTGTCTTCGTGTCTGGCTGCTGACTCTCTCGCTCTCTCTCCCCCCCCACACTCCCCCCACCCCCTGGGGAAAAGCGCTCCAATTACCTGCATCGCCAAGTGCTCCAGTTCGCCCAGCAGTACAGCAACGTCCGCGTCACCCCCTGGAGGATGGCCACCATCTGGGGCGGGGCCAGCCTCCTGACCACCTACCTGCAGAGCATGCGGGATCTCCTGGACATGACCGACTGGCCCTGGGACTTCTTCATCAACCTCAGCGCTGCTGACTACCCCATCAGGTAAGGTGGCCTGAGCCCTGGCCGGCGGTCTGGGGTCCCATCCCCCTTCACTCTCCCTTGACGGACACCAGAGGCAGCTCATCTCCTGCCCAGGGGCACACCACTGCCTCCATGGCTCTCAGTGTAGGAGCCACATCATACCCAAGGATCATGTGTGCACTCACTCATTCATTCATTCATTCATTCATTCATTCATTTATTCATTCACCCACTGGTCATTTACTCATGCAACAGAGGTTTACTGAGTACGTGGTTTTCCCAACTCTGTTTGAGGCTACACTAAAGATATGCTTGCCCCCAAGGAGCTGCTGTGGGGGGGGGGGCAGAGGTAGACAGACAGTTAGACAGACAGACAGAGACAGATACAGATCAGACAGACTGATTGGTTGATTGATTGATTGATTGATTGATTGATTGATTGATTGATAGGTAGATAGGTAGGTAGATAGGCACAGCAGAGAAATAAGGCGGAGAGAGCACATATGGGAAGAGAAGTCATTTTAATGAGTGTGGCCAAGGACACCCTTACCAGGAAGGATGGAAGGAAGTGATGGCGCCATCACCCTGACAGGCAGTGTGACCCAGGTGGAAGGAGAATCAGGCCTGTGCCTGGAGATGGGACAGATCTGGCTGTTGGCCCAGTGTGGCTAGAACAGAACAAGCACGGAGTAGAGGCTGAAGAGGGCAGAGAGGGAAGGGGGGCAAGAACATGGGGATCCTAACATTTGGCGGCTCCTTGAAGCCAGGGGGTCCCCTGTGTGGTGCGAGCGCGAGGGAGGCGAGGCCTGACTTTGGAGCTGAACCAGAACAGGACAGAGTAGGAGAAGGGGAGGTGGGGCTGAGGGGGGGACGTCTCATAGCCCAGGCCACATCACAGGCCTGTGTCCTTAGGCAGCTGGAGGCCCTGAGGACTCTGTTGTCTCTCATCAGTTTTTTTAATTCCTCATGGCTGTAGCTAAGGCTCCTGTGGCTCCTGCCCAATTCTCACGAATGAATTGCTGCCCACATTTTAAAACCGGGAGGGTGAGTGTGAACCGGGAGCTTCAGGCTTGTCGAGAACATTCACCCTCTGCACCTGCCCTCTGCTTGGCCGCACCGGGTGATGAGGCCAGGACCGCCAGCAGCCCTGGTCCTTTGCAGGAGCACCGGCTGCTCCTGCAGATACACCGTGAGCAAGGCGACCCACCTACAGGGCTGGGGGGACGGGCTCAAGATGGCGGGAAGGCAGTTCTCTGCCCGTCTATCTTCCAGGCTACTCTATCGACAGACAAGACTGCGATGGAGAAATGGGTGTGGAGCTGGGAGGGACACAGGGGGGTTTCCCTTTCTTGAGGACATCAGGTAGGCTTTCTCAGAAAAGCTAGAAGAAGGAGTTTCTAAAAATAATTTTCAAAAAGACTTTCACCAGGGCTGTTCTCAGACACGCTCAGGGGTGTAGAAACAGTCCAGTCACCCCCACATCAACTCACAGCCAGCCTTGTGGGCCATCCTTAGTGCCCCTCCTCTGGCCCTGGCGAGGCCTTTCCCAGACCCGTCCCAGCACCTGTAAATATATTTTTTTTGAGACAAGGTCTCGCTGTTTTTGCCCGTGGAACCGCAGGCTCACGTTGCCCGGGGTACCACAGACTCAAGCAATCCCCAGCCTCAGCTTCCCAGGTAGCTGGGATGACAGGCGCGCGCCACCACGCCCAGCTATTTTTTGGGGCCAGCTAGGTCTTGCTGTGTTGCCCCGAGCGGGACTCAAACTGCGATCCCTAGCCCCAGCCGCTTCATAGTCTGAAGCTTACAGGCACGAGCCACTGTGCCCGGCTTAGGGATATAAGGTCTCCCTTTGAAGGGAACATCAATACGCTCCTCGCTCCTCAGGCATGAGCGTCATTCTGAACAGCCCCGGGTTTCAGAGTCACCTGTTTCCAGGAGTTGGGGTTTTCAGTCAGGATCTGAGTTCCAAGCCTGGTGGAGAGTCCTTGAGGCAGCGCTAGCAGTGGCTTCGCCATGTGACTCCTGGCGCTTCGGTCCCCTAGGGTGGTAGCATCCTGTCGTCTCTCAGGTGCCCTGGACAGTGGAGGGGACATGGGTCCATGGTCAGTTTAAGTAAGGTGACAGCACCCTTGAACCAGAGAAAAATGTCGGTGGCTAGAAAGAGACTTGGCTCTGTTGTTCATAGAAATCAGGGGGTGCGGGGCAGTCATTGGGGCCGAATTCTGCTCATCATTCACTCATTCGAACATCAGCACGCAGCTGTTAAGCAGATCCTGTGCTGGGCACTGTTGGGGCACCGGGAGCACGAAAGCAACACAGTCCGTACCTTGGGGGGCACATGTACCAGGTCATCATGCCAGGGATGCAGCAGGTGTGATACACAAGGGCTGTAAAAAAAGGGGGGTGGTGCGGGTGGAGGAAAACAGGAAGGATACACCAGCCAGAGAACCTCCGAATCTGCAGCTTTGCGCAGAGACCCGGAGGGAAAGCCAGGATTGGCAGGTAGTGAGAACGATCATTCTGAGCCAGGATGTCCCAGTCTGGACTCAGCTGAAACACTGGGTGGCTCATTCTCTGTTGTGGGAGGTTGTCTTGTGTGTCAGAGGGTAGCTGGCGGCACCCCCGACCTGAATCCACCAGATGCCAACAGCACCCCCACTCTTTGATAACCACACATCTCTCCAGATGTTCCCACCTGTCTCCCAGGGACCATCCCTCCTCCAGCTGAGCGTTGCTTTTGAGAACTCTGAACATGACTGGATTAGCGTAAGCCAAAGAGTGAAGGGCGGTGAGTTCAGAGCTGTGTGTGGGACTTTCTCCCTCCATCTTCTAAGAGAGGACTGAGCTCAGAAAGGTCCCAGATGGCTGAGTGTAGCAACAAGCATGACAGTTGCTCCCTTCAGTCCCCGAAGCCAACCTTGTGGACTAGGCATTAGAACCAGTTCTGACCTGTGCCAAGAGTCTTTAATTTGAAGTTGATCCCTTGGGGAAGTCACTTCCGGAGGGGTAGGAGAGACCCAGGATCAGCAAGGAACTGTGTCAGCCCTGGACCAACTGTCTGGGAGGGAAGGCAGCTACCACCAGGGAAGGTCGTGGCATAGAATTCCTCACAGAGACCTCCAGTAGAGGCCCCGGGGACATTCCAGTCCAGACCAGGTGGAGGCACTTGGCCAGAGACCTCTTTCAGCCAGGTATGGGCTCCGGTGCCCTTGGCTCTTCCCAGGGGGCCAGTGTCCAGTCTCCAGGCTGCCCCCCAAGAGAACTTGTGTTGCTTTGCAAGCTGAAGCCATCCCCTAGGCCTCTTCGCCAAGTCACCTCCACGGGGGTATCGGGAATTCTAGATCTTCAGACCGCAGGGGATGAGGGCTCAGATTCGGTGACTGGCATCCGAATTTCACTAGCATTCAAGGTTCTCCTTCATCAGAAGGTTATCAGCGAGTGAATCCAGTCTTTGTGACGTCAGCCTAGAATACCAAAATTTGGCGCCACGTTGCATGCTTGGAAAACACCCTAGTCAAGGTCAGAGAAGGACCTGAGCCATTGTCAAGGCAATGCCTCACCTCTCGGGGACCCTGAAACCCCTTCTCAGACCACCTACCCAGCCTCCTGGGAGTTCAGAGCCAAGAGTCATCCATTTCTGGCTTTTTCAGCCGGGAGGCTCCAGGTTTTCAGCATCTCTTCCTCTCTTTCTCCCCCTCTACCTCCCACTGTTCTTAGTCCTCCCCTCTCTAAGGTCTTCTGCCCACTGTGCCTTGCCATCCTCATACCCAGAGGCTCTTCATGCATCAAGCACTGCTGGTTCCTCTTGCTGTTGTTTTTGTGAAGTCGCCCCACATGACAACATATGAATTTTGCAGATGGATGGTTTTATCCTGGGCAGCTCTGATAGGCTTTCACTTCCCATCTGCCACTCCATCTGTGGCTTCCCAAACCACCACTTCTTCCCTCCCGGGAGAGAGGAGAAAACTTTGGAGACTTCACAGCAGGGTGGGAGGGCTCAAGTCAGATGCTTCCTTATAGCAGTGGCCAAAAACTTGGGGACCAGCCAAGGGCGGAGCCCCCCAAAGTGGCCAGTGCTCTGAGTCATCTGGGCTCACCATGGCCTCCCTGTATCTGCCACCCTGTTCTAAGTGGGGGCCAGATGCTCCCCCTTTTAGGCAGTGAAGTCTCGCTGGTCTTTCCTGGGTGCCAGGCTCTGGCTGCAGGCAGCCTCGTTGCAGATCCTGGACTACTGGTGGCAGCTGTGTGAAGAAGGTCCAGCTTTTCTGCACCTCGGTTTCACCATCCAGAAAATAGGTGCCTATTCCATAGGGCTGCCAAGGAGCATTGAAGGAAAGGCTGTGTGCCAAGGTCCCAGCTCCCAGAAGGGGCTAGATGCCAGCTGCCGTGGTTAGCACTACAGACCAGCGTGGCACCCCTGCCTGGACTCAGTCGTCAGCTGCGTTGCTTCCTGTGCCCTGTCACATGCAAAAGGCCAACGAGGAACTTCTTGAACCCGTCTCTTTCTCAAAAACAGAAAAAGCAAAGTCAGCCTGTGAGGATGGAATGTTCCGGGAACAAACAGACAGCACCAAACCCACTGGCTTGTGGGAGGATAGTCCAGCATTTGGAACCGACCTGTTGAGCGTGTTTGAAGAGCCCAGGCCTTCCCCCTCTGCTGCGGACATGGCCACCCGGCCAGCCAGGCCCTACCTGGAGCTGCTGATGGCCCAGTGGGCACGGCTGAAAATGGGTGTTTTCAGACCCCGTGACCCTGCTAGTTCATGAATCGTGCAAGAGTGCGTGTTTCTATTCTATGCATTCTGTTTACTGCGACAGGAAGCTACCGGCAGACTTGGTGAGATGGGCCCCCAAAGGGCTGAGACCCAAAGCATCTCCCATGGTTGCTTGGTTGGAACCAGTTGTAACAGCGTCTCCACTGGCTGCCTGTCACTAGGTCCTGCATCCCAGGACAAAAGCGTGTGCATGGCTCACATCCTCTCTGCATGCATGTACATGTGCACATGTGTGTGTCTACATGCGAGTGGAGAGGGAAACTGTTATCTTAAGCAAAAACCCGGAGTCCAAGAATTCCGCTTTGGGGATTTTAACCCTGCAGGCACTGCATGGCCTTTCAGCTTCCCCTTGCCCTTGGAGCTGGAACACTGTCTGGTGACACCAGCAGGGCCCCAGCTGGGCATACATGTGCCTCCCCAGGAAGTGCCAGCTCAGAAGGACAGAAACCAGTTGTCTGTAGTTCCTCTAGAACATTCCAAATATCCATTGGTGATTGCATGGGCCTGATCCAGTGGAACTAACCCCAGATCCAGCACACATTTGCTGTGCCTGGGAAGAAAGGAAGGGTTCACCAGGATGGGGGCCAAGGGCCACTGCCTGGGCACCTGCTGTGTCCATGCCCCAGAGATCCTGGCCCCTCTGTCTCTGCAGATTGGCAGCCTGTGAACTGAGATGCATTCAGCATCATTAGCAGGTAGACAGGGTAGGAATGCCTGCTAAGTGCAAGGAAATGACACAAGCAAAGGCCTGGTGGTGGAAGGGTCCCTAGCAATTTCGAGGAGTGAAGGAAAGTGAATGCAAAAGGATGGGGAGGTGATATCACCAAGGAGGTAGGTGGAGGCCAGTCCTTGCAGGACCTTGGGTGCCCTGTTGGGTGGCTGAATGCTTAGACCCTAAGCTGTGAAGCTGGGCATCATCCTAATAGATAGACAGTGCTTCTTGTTCCTTTTATAGGCCAAAATCTCATGCACAGAGGACCCCAGCATTCTTGGAAGCTTTGAGTGGCTGGCTTGGCTCTCAATAGAACCATGACCTGGGCAATTGTCTTCCCATGAGATCACAGTCCTCAGGTGATTCTTTTCAAACTTCTTCCCAACCCACATCAGCCCCCTTCTCGTGTCCCACCCTTCTCTGCACAGAACCACCTGCTCACCAGCAGCTGGAAGTCAGTCTGCCCTCACCTGTGTGCCCTGCAGGTGCCAGCTGCAACCCTGACCTGTTTCCCACTAGATCCGCACCTGCGATCCCCTCCATCCTGGCCCAAGCTCAGTCCTCATTGCTTCATACCTGGCCTTAAGAGTCCCCAGGGAGAACCTAGGCTGCACCAGACCTAGGCTGTGGACTTGAACTTCTCCAAGGCCACTTAGAAATAGATCAGCCACCACCCTCCCTGCCCGGACTGCCTGGGTTCAGATCCCAGCTTTGCTGATCGGTGTGAACTTGAACTTGGGGAAATCCTGCTGCCTCATTCAGTAACCATTGCCTGAGCACCTGCAATGTCCATGCCCCAGAGTCCTGCGGGTCCCTGCCACAGGGATGGCAGCAACCCAATAGCCTGGCTCTCAGCAGGAAATCTGCATTCTGGGTAATTCGCGGAAATTCTCTTTACCATGTTCTCAAATATCAGCTTTTGGGAATTATCAGGACTCCATCCCAGACCAGGTGAAACAAGCATTTGTGTGTTTTTTAAAGCTCCCAGGTGCCTTGGAATGCACAGTGAGGGTTGAAAACCACTGATGGGGGAAATGTAGACATTTGTTGTGTAATTACTGCGAAACAAAGGAATCACTATGGTGGGAAAGGTCCTAGCCTAGGTCCTTCATGGCAAATTGTCATTGGGGCCCCAGCGCCCCTGCCTTTTGGTACAGGCGTCTCTCTTGATGCCCACTTTCTCGGCAACCACTTCTATTCCTTGGATGTTCACGGATGCGTTTCCCTCTTGCTGAGACTCCTGAACCTGGGTAGGATGCTATACAGGGGAATCTCCCCAGATAATGTGTGAGCCCGAAAGGCTGTAACTTCTCAGACTGTTGGTCACGAGGGAACTAGAAAAACACACCAGTAATTATGCCATTTGTAGCAAAATAATCATTTCCTCAGGCCTGTGTGTTTCAGTCTGACAGGTGTCCTCCTGCCTTTGCAGACACACCCTTGGCTGTCTTCTTGCCAAGGGTTTGGGGTCTCTGTGTGATGTTTTTGGTTAGACAGCTCTTGGGACCTTCTCAAACCAAAGTCTGACCTGGAGTCTCCCTTAGCGTTCTCATGAAACTCAGACATAAGCAACCAGTCTCCTCAGAAAGGCGAGAGTGATCAGAAGCATCTAGAATACTGTCCTGGCCAAGAGAGAAAAGGAAGGACATTCCTAGGAGGATGGGGGGAGCTCATATAAGCAGCGCAAAAGCTAGCAGGAAAAAGAGGCAGGAATGACCTCACTGCTTCACCCAAGGATGATACCACTTGGCTGAAATCATTCCAGCCATGTTGTTTGCTGCTGTTTCACTTGTTTCCGCTCTTTTCCATTACTGCTAAAGAGTGGAAAGATTTTTGTGGTTTTGTCTTCAGTCATCTGTCCATTCTTTGGCCAGTAGAGAGTCAAGCTCTCAGCCATTCATTCCTGTATTCAGCACACACTTGTTGAGATCCTACTAGATGCCAGGCAGTATTCTAGACCAGGGTTACCTGGTCTAGATTTACTGGTAAAGGAACTGTTCTAGAACTTTCCCCCCACATCCAACTGCCACAAGCTACCAGTGACTGCAGAGAGTGTGAAATGTGCTCTTTCAGACTGAGAAATTAAATTTTAAATTCAATTTGATTTTAATTCAAACATTAACAAATAGCATATTGAACAGCTCAGTTCTAGATGCTAAAGATAGAGTCATGAACAAAACCAATTAGAAACCCCTGCTCTATAGACCTTGCGTCTGTGTCGTGGGGTGAAAATACTTCCACTCAAGGGAATCACACACCTGTGGACTAAAGACAAGAATGCATGTTAACATACCAGGAGGAAGCAGAGACTCCACCGTCTAACTTTTCAATGATCTCGCCAACTCCCAGACTGACCCCGCATTGAATTCTGGGCATAGACATTTGTCTGTGGGTGGGTCATATCCAGCCCTGGGCATCTCCTGCTCGGTGCATCAGGCATGTTTGCTTCTGGCCAAGCAGAGCCTTCATTTCTGTGGCTTGTCTGCCAGTGGCCAGAAGCAGAGTGGTGCCCACCCTGTGATGTTCATGTGCGGCTGGGAATGTGGGTGTGAACCCAGGGTGAGTGTTTATCATGGGTGAGCCACAGGGCATCTGTCCCTCTTTCCCTGCCTCCCTCCTATCCAGCAACAGGAGGAGGGTTCTAGAGAGACAGCAGGTCCTCAAAGATCGCAGGAGCAAGAGGAGGAGTGTTGCTTTCCCTTTTCATTGATGTTGGCAGAGACTTAGAGGAACACAGGCCAAAGGGATGGCTGTAAGGTCCTATGGGGAGGTGGAGGGGACAGATGGGAACCCTGTTGATCTTTTATTAAAGCCATTAAGTGTCTTCCTTGCCCTTGCTGCCACCTTGAGTCATGGCCTGGGATGGAGAGTGGTCAGTGGTGAATTCTCACAGTAGAGCCAAGGGCAACCCCTCCCATCTGCCAGGCTCCATCACTGGTCTTAGTTGCTGTTCTTGAGCACTCGCCAGGCGAGGGGTCCAGGGCCGAGCACTCCCTCACATGATGTGGAATCACTGGCATCGCCCTCGCAACAGCTCCAAAAGGGAGAACCCATTGCTCCATACCATTGTACAGATGGAGAAACTGAGGCTCAGAGTAGTTAAGGGATGTTCCCCTTGGCCCACACCAGTGAGGGGCAGAGCTAGGATTCAAGCTGCTTTCGTCATTGTGGAAAAAGAAGACCTGAGTTGCTGACCAATGAGTCAGGGGCTTCCCCTGGGCATAGGGCACCCACTGGGCACTCCTGATCAGTGCTCTTCCCACCTTCCTCCCCCTTGTGCCCTTCTCTGGTTGTGCATCCAGGATGCAGAAATGTCCACTCACCAAGCGAGAACCTGAATCCAGAGCCCTCAGTGGTCAGAGCTGCTGTCATCCTGCTCTCATCACCACAGTTGCCCAAGGATGATACAGAGAAGGACCTTGGCTCAGTGTCTCACAGGTCACACCAACTGGACATGGCCCAGCTGGGGTTTGAACCCAGGCTCAGCTGACCCCCGTGGGCAGTGTACTTTCTGTTCTGTCAGCTGCCTCACCTGTGAGATGGGCCAGCGCAATGCATAAGCACCTGGCTCCAGGGAACAAAAACACACAGGGCAGAGACCCCACCATGTGCCATGACTGCCAGCAGGTGCATCTCCAGAAGGACCCACTTCTCCCTCCGCTGATGGACAATCTGGGATTTCTTGGCACTGCTTACGCTGAGCACAGACCAAGGAGCCAGACGTCTTACATTAGGGGGCAGCTCCTACTTTCAGAGTCCATCGTAACCCTGATTCTGCTCAATCTCAAACTTTCCAGATCCCTCCCCAGACTCCCTCATTGTGGCACAGGGTGGAATCCTCGCTCATTTAAGTGTTAGCCTCCAGCAACCTAATTAGGAAGGAATTGCTGTCGTCCCCGCAAATACACAGTTGTTCCACCAGGAAGCCTAAATGGTGCTGCACCGTCACACCCTCCAGGAGGACATGGGGAGGCCGGCCTTGTGGTGTCAGCCTGACCTGAATCTGAATCCCATCTCCACCGCCTACAAGCTGTGTCATCTCAAGACAGACCTATGCAACTTTCCCAGCTCTTGGTTTCCTCCCCTGTAAAAGGGGGTCATAATAGGGACACCCCCCAGAGAACAGCAGCCAAATGAGCATCCAGGCTCTGCCTCCTGCCCTGCTCCACAAACTGGATGCACAGGGGCCAGTTAGAGCAAGATGGCCCAGGCCTGGCACTTACGTGCAACCTCACCCTCCTTCTGAATGTGGGGCCAGCCTCATTGTAGTGATGGGTGGAGAGATGAGAGGATGCTCGGGACAACCTTGGTGTTGTCCCTCCTTCTGGCTGCATGAGGAAGCAGAAGAGAAAGGTGCACCTGGTCCTGCCCCAGAGGCTCAGGCTCAGCCCAAGTCTGGGGCAAAATGAAGAAACATCATGGGCCCCACCTCGGGGCTTGCGGTGGGTGCTTACCTAGCCCACAGGTGAACAGGCCCAGACAGCCCACCAAGACTGAGTCATCACACCATCAGCTCCTCTCCCTTTGGGGAAATCTCATGGGAGGGGGGGGCAGGTAGTAGAGAGAGGGGCTGGCCTGGGAAACAATGGCAGAGACCCCCCCACCTGCTCTCCTCATGAGGTTGTGTTAGAGTGAGACACACCAAAACCCCGGGCCAAACCCTGAGCAGACGAGCTGCAAGTCTTCAGGAGATGGGGCTCGTGTGACGATGTCTCCAAAGCCTGGAGAGTTATTATTTCTAGACAAAACTGTAGTTTGGCCTCTCTTTTGGCCGAACTTCTCGCTTTCCTTCCTTCTCGCTTACATGTTACATCTCTGTTCCTTTGTGTGGCTGTGGGCGTGCAGGTGGAGAGGGAAGGTTCACAGGCTTGGAGGGAGCCCATCGCTATGGGGACTTGACGACAGTGGTCTTCCTGTTGAACTCATTGCCTCCTTGAACCAGGCTGGGCTTGGCTGCATCTGCAGCTGAGCCACTGGGCTCTTCCCTCCCTTCCCTGCCACAACGCTGTTTGCAGAGAAACTTCGTGTCCACCAACCTTCTCTGCTGCCACGAGCTAAGACAGCGATGTCCTTCCCTTCCGCTTATACTCCAATCAGTGCAGCCACACTCTTCCTGAGGTTTTCAGCTGGAAGCTTCCTCCATAGTTCTACCTAAAGACCTTATCACCACCTTTTCCAGCCCCAGACCCAGCCCCAGTCTCAGGTCATCTGCCTCTGACCAATCTGGTGGCCACTCGAAGCCCCCCCAGGCAGTGTCATAAAGTGGTTCCGACATCTGGCCAGATCCAAAGCCTGGAGCATAGAGACTAAGAAAGCCAGCCTCGGGCTCACCCCCTTCCTCCTCCCATCTGAAGTGAGACAGCCCCGCCAGGTCCACATTGAGAGTCTTGAACCCTGATTCTGGCCTTGGCCCATTGCCCAGAACCATTCTCAGTGGGAAAGCAGGGGATGAGGAAGGGGAGGCCATTGTGAAGCCGACCCTGTGCTCCTGTGGTCAAGGGCCAAGTGGAATCTCACAGCAGGGTTTTTGTTCCCTTGTGGGAGGAGGGGAAATCGAAATTGTACCCCTAAGAGCTGCCTGTCTCCTTGTCCTTTCCTCCTCCAGAGACAGATCCTCCTTGGTGCAATTTAATTGTGTTCATCAGTCAACATTACTTGGCAAACCCAGCCAGGGGCACAAACATCGCCACCCCTTTCTCAACATAATTGCACTGTTTGGGAAGCTGGAATGTGGTTTAAGGCCAAGCAGTTTTTGATTACAGAGTCAATCTTTGTTTAAAAGTTTGCCGCCTTGGGGAAGTTTCTAACAAGTTACCTTAAACAATGCATTCTCTGGACACCTACAGCTAAATAGTCCCATTAATCCAAATTGCTTTGCAGTGATGCAGTGAAACCGCTCAGCAGCCAGGACAGTGTCCGAGATGGGCTTCACTGAGAGTAATGGTGGCAATGCTGAGTGGCACTGATTTGTCATGGGCCGACTCCCGTCCCGGGAGTTCCCACCTCTATTCATTCAGCCCCAGTGTCTACAGGGTGTTGGTCATCCCACAGTCTTATTTAATCTCTCAGCCACCTGGTGAGAAAAGACCTTCATGGTCTCCATCTGAAGGAGCAAAGACACTAGAAACTAACTCAAAGTTGTTCACCTACTGAGAAGGGAGCTCGGCCTTCACGACACCCCATCTTTGACCATGAGTCAGCACTTCCTTCTAGGAGCCATGGGTCACCTGTGGTGTCTAAGAGGGTACAAAGAAGTTTGCAGACTTCTAAAAATGTCAACATGTATCTGTGTTAACATGTAGAAAGTAAGCCATGCCCCAGATTTCTGAAGTTGAATTTTTCCTTAAAATATCGCAGGTCTTAATAATAATATGTTAACAAAGCAATATTGGGGTAAATGACCCTTCAAATAAATGCTTATAAAGCACCTCCACAAGTCAGGTACACAAGCCCTAACTACTGAGATACACAGCAGTTGTTGTTACGCCATCCCGTGCAATGAGCAAACAGAACAGAGAGCAATAGAAATAGATAAGCAAATGGATTAATAATGGGTCAAATGGGAGAACCCACAGAAGGAAGAGGGTGGCCAGGACTGTATTTTAATGTTATGGATGTGGCAGAACATTGTGAGAACGTTTCTAATAACCAGGAATAAGGAAAGATAAGGATGGAAGTGGTTGGCAAATTTTTGTTATGGGCCAGGCAGTAGGTCTTTTAGGTTTTGTGAGTAGTGTGTGACCGACACAATGATGCATTTTGGTCATTGTATCAGATAGGCAGCCATGAGCAACAAGTACATGAATAGGCAGGCTGTGTCCCAGTAAAACTTCATTTACGAAAATAAGTGGTGGATCCTAGTTTGCATACCTCTGCTCTAGATCATTCTGCCAGATCTCCACATTTCAGGAAATGCATATCTTTCAGCCATTGCATATATAATCACCCACCCATCTTCCTGTGAGTGCCTTTGCCAGCATTCACTCAGATGTCTGATAACCCAGCTTCCAGTCTGTGATCAACTCCCCATCTTGTGATTTAGGTTTCAGCACCCTGGACAGAGAAATGATGGGCTTGATTGCCAAGGCCTTCTGGTCAACCTCCTCTGACCCTACCTGCTCTTCCAGCCCAGGGTAGCTGGACCAGAGATGAAACAACAGCCTCCACTAACTTTACATTTTTCCACTCTGGCTTATCCATCCTGACCTGAGCTGGAAAGCTCATGGGAAATACAACTCACCCATCTGTGTTGCCTGATCAGGGCCAGCCAAGAGGAAACTGTCTCAGAGAGTTTATTCACAGAGAGTTCTCATGACTCTAGGCCTGTCCACCCTCCATACTGTGTGTCAGCCAGAGTAGCCTGTGTGTTCTTACCACCCAGCCTTCTCTGCATGAAACCGTCAGAAATACCTGAAGCTCATTAGCACTGTAGTTCACCCTACACCACCTTCCTCAATCTGAATCAAAAAGGTTAATGACATTTAATCCCAAGACTTATTGATTTTAGCACTTACCCCAGCTTCCTGCTCCCCCTGAAAGCACAAGACTCATTTATCTTTCCATGGCTGATCAGGTAAGTTGCTGACTAATGCCAGCTAATTCCCACAGATTTCTCAGAGTGACTAGACATGTGTTCCTGTTGTGCTTTTTGTAAATCTGCGTGATCTTCTTTGTCTGGTTTCCCACCTTCTTTCTGCCTAGATATGTCTGGACTCTTCTCCTGTGACCTGCCTTACAAATCTGCCACAGGTAGCAATGTTCACTTGGGGAGAGAGAGGGAAGTTGTTCACCAAGGTCATGACCATGAAATACTTTCTAATTCTAATGAAATATCAGGTACAGAATCTCACTATGCATTGATCCATTGGTTCGTGCAATTAATCAGTCAGTTTTGGAACCCTACTAAGTGATAGACATTTACAAAGATCTGGAGTTAAAGCCCACCAATAAGGTAGTTCCATTTCCATCTCTGTCATCACAGGCCCTTAAATACCTACAAATTTATGACTTTGTTAGGTAGGAATTTATGTGTGTATAATACAAGAATCTCATTAAAATATAGCTTCTTCCTGTTGAGGGGGGGTTAGAGAAAGTGTCACTGGAGAAGTGCCTTTGAGCTGAGAGTTGAAAGACAAGGAAGAATTATCTGAGTGGAAAATGGAGATAAGTGGTCCAAAGGGAGTTGTACGTGCAAAGACCCTGTAGCATGAGGGCACATAGTCCATACAGTAGGTTAAGAGAGGCTTGTGTGTAAAAGTAGTGAGGGCATAAGCCAAATGACCAGTTGCTTGACAGTGGGAAAAAGGAAGAAAGGAAAGAAATGGTAGAGAACTTTATAAAGCTGCTGGGAGGGAGGAAATACAACAGCTGATACTTTCTGTTGGTGGCTATGTATGTACATTAAAGTGCAGGTAATTACTTTCTACCAGGCTTGGTCCCCTGTTGTTTCATTGCTGTTATTTTCTCTCTGTTGGACCTTTCTACAGTACACAGTATTCTTAGTTTCCATGCCCCTGGATTTTCTGGAGAGACCCTGTAAGCTGGAGCTTTCTCAACTGGAGTTCCTCATCGGAACCCCAGAACTCCAAAAATGTGCAGTGAATATTTCCTAGTCTCTTACAAGAAATGATGTAACTTATACCACTCTCTTCATCTGTTTGCTGTAGGTTGGCTTTTCCATTTTATTTCACGAAAGGTGAAAGAAGAGGGAGATATGGTCCCTTTGTTCATTAGGGGCATGCCACCATGTCCATTTACCGCCCACCATCCCATTCTTCTACCCACGCTGTTTTCCCTCCCCCACCCCTCCTCACCCCCCGGTATCCACAGTTCTGTTCTTAGAGCCTAAAGGGAGGGAAGGAAAAAAGAGGAAAGGGGGATGGGTTCTGAATTAGAAAGGAAATGGAATTCACATCTGTAGTCATGACCCAGCAAATACTCAGCAAGTGTGGAAGTGTTTACTGTATACCAAGCACCCATGCTAAGTTCTCAACCAAAATTCATCATTCCTTTTTCCTCAAAGCAACTCGGGAAACATGGGGGGCACAATTCCTATGTATAGAAGGCAGGAGGGTTGCACAGGGGCATCTCATCCACCAAGGTCAATGTCAGTGTCAGTGAGGGCGGAGCCCAACCCACTCTGCTGTTCCAGGTCAGTCAGGTGTGCTTGCTCTGCTTTCTCTACACAGCCCCCATTCCTGGGGCGGGGCGGGGGTGGGGGGGAGCCCAGAGTTGGAATCTGAATTGGTCAACTTCCTTAATAGCTTCTGAACTTTTCTTTTTAGTCTATTAAATCTTTTGTTTCTTCTCTATTGAGACTTCATTCAAGACCCCTATGTGGAAAATTGGTGACAGTGGCTCCTCTCTGAAAATACCCAAGGGGGTCTTCCCAAGACCCCTGGCCCAGGTGGCTCAGGCTGCCCCAGTTTGAGAACTTCTGCTCTCTAAGATCTGTTCCCTTTTAAAGCTTTTCAGATATTTTCTGTCTGCAAGAACCACCAAATTGCTACCTTGAAGCCTGTGTTCTCTGCTTAGATAGACGGAGTCCGTCTTTAGTTTCTCATCAGTCCTCTGAAACAAACAGCCTTGGACATCTGTGGATAAAGAAAATACTGGGAGGATCAGTCTGTCCTGATCCTCCAGGCTTTCTCTCTCAAGCCAGAAATCTGTGTCTGCTTGAGTTCTGCAGAGGTGACCATGGTGTGTGTTTTTCCATAGCGCGTGTGGCTTCCCTTCTGTGTCGCCCTGCATTCTGACCTTGTCCCTGTGCAGACTGGCTGGGGAACCTGGCAGGCTGCCCAAGCTGATCCGTGACAGTCGGCTGTCTGTCAGGTTCTGTCCTGCCCCAGGGCTGAAATCTGAACTGACCTGTCTCTGACATTCTGGGAGAGAGAGAGAGCCTTGTTTTATCCTACACCAGCAGAATATCGACCTTAACCCTAAAGAAGTAATCAGAAGAGTGACAACAATAATAGCTAATAAGCTACCCAAACTGGACAGCTCTCTGTGGCTCTCCCCTACCCACTGCCCATTACCCCCTTCAGTTACACGTTTTTCTATCCACCTGGGTTTTCAGCGGCACGTAACAGTGCATGCCCTCTTCTTTCATTTAGTCCTTACAGAAGACCTGTCAAGGGTAGGCAGTTATAATCCTCAGTTTCCAAGATGAGACTCAAATACTGAAATGGCTTGAAAGTCCACACAGCTAAGAAGACACAGACCCAGGATTCTGTTCCCCACTTTGCATTATTTTAACCACTCTGAATGGTGATAGGTTTGTGTGGGCAGATTTGGGACGCTTGTGCAACTGGAATGGATGAATTATCACTCTAGGTCACTGTCATCATTTGAACAAATGCAGGGGAGCATGGAACACTGAAGGAAATCTGTCCTTGGCCACATACACAGCAGGAAGTCGAGCTTACTGATACAGCTCAGTTTAGCTTCACACTCTTGGATACACCAGCTCTTGCAGAGGAGCTTACAGTGAGCTGACTCTGCCAGTGCAAACCAAGAGTTGACCAGGAAGGGGGTTCTCAGCACCAAGGACAATCCTGAAAGACTTCCTTTCTGGAAGGGAGTGCACATGTGCTGAGTAGTGTTCATGGGCCACTCTGAAGAAAGAGAACAGGGACCCAAAGGAAAGAGCTAGAACCAGCCAAGCACAGTGATACAGGTGAGAAACAGGTGGAAACCCAGGTGAGCCAGGCAAGGTTCTTGTTCTTGGGCATCTTACCAGCAGCGGACTTGAACATACAGGACTCACTTTAGTGTAAAGGACATGGGTATGCAATGCCTAGCTTGGTGGAGGACAGGCAAGGGGTGTGCAAAGCTTACTGAAGACCTACTATGTGCCAGTCGTGCCCACAATACACAAGCAACTCAGAGACCTAGCCCCACTGTGTAGATTAGAAAACTGGACTTGGTGAGCTCGAAGAACAGGCTGAAAATCACACCAACAAGCAGGTGACGAAGATGAGAGAGAAACGTTTATAAACACCTCTCGGAAAACAGCTTTCATCCAAGTCAAGTCTTGGCTTTCCTACTTCAATCACATTTACGTGTGAGATTCAATCGTTTGATGTCATTCAAAGCAGCCCTTGTCTCGTTGCACCTGACCAAATCAGATAACCAGCTGTAATCACCATCAAAGGGGACCCAGAATTTGGTTAACCAAATGTTCTACTCGCTGGAGATGTCTCGTGGTATGTGGGGACAATTAGATTTCCGAGAATTAAAATGCAATCAAATAAACAACACTCACACGCGGCTAAGTGGCGCGCACATGCACACACGCCAAATGGCATTTTCGTTCTTCACTCAACGATTCAAGCTGTATGCTAGGATGAGGCACGGCCTCTGGTGCTGAGGCTGTCAGTTACCTTTCCATTACAGCCGTCTGGAGGCAGGGCTGAGGTGTTAAGAGTTCCCATTGATGGACTGTCAGATAAGCTGCCTCGTAAAGTGGCTGATGTGTGTTTAAAGTGTGTGTCTTACAAACGTTCTATGAAAGCGTTGAGTCCTGGAGAATTGGTTTGCCAGTTCCTGCCAGTGCACTGAACGTGTTTTAATTCTGCATCATTTTTGTCACAAAAAGGTTAAATCCAGCTGAAAACGATGGGGTCTATTATCCGGGTGCTCCTCTCATTTGCTGTCTGGTGTGTAGAGGGAAGCGCTGTCCCGGGGGGGCCCCAGGATGACTTGGGGCTTCATCCCATATATCAAGCATCTCCCCATCTGGATATTCCTCTCCTGTGTTCCCTGAGGACAGAACCACCCTATTGGTGGTTGTTTTCAGGTTCTGGCACCTGCTGTACGGGCACTGGAGACCCCCAGAGGGGAAGTCGCTGACATGGCCACACTCCTTTACCAAGTTTCTGCCATTGCATCTCAGAGGACAGATTAGAGGGGGGTCTGGGAGGTGGGGGAGGGGCATGTTTCCACTTCTCTCTTCCTCAGGGGCCCAGTTGTGGCTATAATTATGTTCACAGGGTCCAGGAGGAAATACAGTACCTGACTTTGTCCATTCACTTCCCCTGTAGTGAAGCAAACACAGGTCTCGCTGTAAAGTCTGACGACGCGGAAATCATGGATTTCCCTCCTCTTATCTCCAGTACTTGCTCATGCCTCATCTTCAGAGGACCTTGAACTTGACCTTTCTTCTCATTGTTCCAACATTCTGGCCCTTCCTAGAGACCTGGGCTCCAGTAAGCACAGTGCATAAGCCCTCCGGGGACAAAGCAATGGCAGTGTCTGGCCCCCACTCCAAAAAGAAATCAGCCTTGCGGGAAATGGGTCTGATCCACTCAGAGGGAATGCAGGAGAGGAAGGAAGGTGGCTGGATTCGGATTTCGGACAAGCTCGGCAGAAAGGCCCTCGCTGGACTTCTGACGTCCCGGGGCCATGCTATGAAAGGAAGCAGGGCTTCAGCGGTGGCTGTGATTTCCTGCTTCCTGACTCTCTAAGAAAAGAGCCATGATGATCTTGAACTTCCTCCGCATGAGGAAATGAGGGCTGGGGACACTCCAGAGGCTGGACCTGCAGGGCCAAGGTTCTGACCTTGTGAGATGAGGCGGGTCATGACTCTCCGCTGTGTCCACGTGTGGCCTGGCAGCCACCTGATGGGCTCCTGTGAGACGCGAGCTTGCGGAGAATGCACTGCAGGGGATGCAGGGAGGGTTCCCATGCCAGGTCCCGTGCCAGGTCGCCCCCCTTATCCCACCCCATGTACCAGGCACACATTCCCGCCAGAGGGAATGAGAGGGACAGAGGCAAGAGACAGCAGATGCTCGCTGTCTCTGGGGGCTGGAGCCTCCGGTGGGGCAGGCGCCGTGCTGGGGACCCCCTCAGGTGCATGTGCCGCACATCGGTGATATTTGCAGCACACATGTCACACGTCGTGTCCCGAAGGAACAGAGGGGAGCAAGGCCCAAGGCTTGCTCGTCTCAACAACACCCAGACTGCTGAAACGGGTTGTCCAAAGCACCTGCGTGGAAAATGTCAGTGCTACGAACAAAAGGATGGGCCCCAGCTGACATGCCTGCCTGTGACCCTGGAGGGCATTGTTCTGCACGTGCGCCCAGCCCCTGGCCACTTTCCAAGGGCTTACTCAGCCCCCCTGGCTAGTGTTGGCACAGAGAAGTCACAAGGCCCCCACCCAAGCCTGCCAACCTGCCTGGAAGCCCAGCCGCTTCCCCACTCCCAGAACACCCCACTTTTGCAATTTCCCTCTACCCCCCAGCCTCTCTGCTGCCAGCCGAGCAGCTTCCTGAGCTGGGGGGCGGGGGAGGGTCAGCCCTAGTGTCTTTCTGGAAACCAAGAGAGGCTGAACGTGCCCTGCACGAGCAAGTTCTGGTCTGGGAGTGGAACCAAGGAAGCCAGCACAGCCCCATTGAGGGCACGTCAGCACGCCAGGGCGCCCACAGGGGCAAAGGGGAGCGGCCTCAACACCCACCGCTGGGAACCAGCCTGCCCACTGCACCGGGCTCAGGGTACACCTGCAGGGCCTGTTTACCTTGGCCATGCCCGCTGAACAAAGCAGTGGGGTGCATCCCTGCGTGAAGCCTCGTGCACGAATGTCCCCTGCGTGAAGCCATGTGCACAAATGTCCCCTGCGTGAAGCCACATGCACGAATGCTCCCTATGTGAAGCCACGTGCACGAATGCTCCCTGCATGAATGTGCCCTGCGTGGAGCCACGTGCACAAATGTTCCCTGTGTGGAGCCACGTCCATGAATATTCCCTGTGTGAAACTGCGTTCACGAATGTTCCCTGCATGAAGCCATGTGCACGAATGTTCCTTGCGTGAAACCACATGCACAAATGTTCCCTGCATGAAGCCACATGCACGAATGTTCCCTATGTGAAGCCACGTGCACGAATGCTCCTTGCGTGAAGCCATGTGCATGAATGTGCCCCGCATGAAGCCACGTGCACAAATGTTCCCTGCATGGAGCCACATGCACGAACGTTCTGTTGAGGTGACAAAGACAGAGAGAAATACAACAGCCTCTTCAGGGTTGTGAGCAATACGTAGGTTAATTAATGCAGGTGCTTAAAATAGCCGGGCGCACGCGGCAAGCGCTCCGGGCCTTGACGTTGCTGTTGCTTCTGCTGCTCCCCTCCCTGTCTCGCTGGCCTCAGTTTTCCTGCTCATCATCGTAGCAGCGGGGAGGTCGCCACCCCCAGCAGGCTGGCCGTGCTCTTGGCCTTGCTGGGACAAGAGGGCTGACTCCTGTGGTCCCACACCCCTCGGTGGATCCCAGTGCCCGTTCATTTGCTTGCCCGGGACCCTCTGATTTCAGCACCGAAGCGTCCGCGTCAGGACCTGAGCTGACTAACTCCAACTAACTCTGACGGCCTTTCTGTGTGGCTTCCGGCTACTGGCGAGGGGCCTGTATTGCTTGTCACGTGAACAGGAAAGAAAATAAATAGTTTTCAGAACAGGACCTCGCTCAGCCTGAAGTAGGAAGGGAACGCTGGGATGGGCTGTCCCCAGCCTCAGCCTTGAGGACTTGGTGCTATGTGAGAGGAGCCAGACTCCAGAAAGCAGGTGTGTGTGTGATGCCGTTTATAAGAGGCCCTCGCTCGTCTGCCCCCAGAGGCAGGAAGCAGAAAGGTGCTTGCCGGAAGCTGGGGAAGTGGGGTGTCGTTGCCACAGGTCTCGGGGTTTCCGCTTGGCAGGATGAAAGGTTTTGCAACCGGAGGGGAACACCGGGCGTGTCAGTGTCAACGTTGTGGCTGCAACGAGCTGCTCACTTAGAACTGGTGACACTGGCGACGCTGGTGTTCCCTGTATTTTAGTGCGATTCAGACATGGGGGGAAGGGCCATCAGCTTTCACAAGTGGTGGCATTTATTCATGATATTTAAATTGAACATGCTTATTCATGATACTTAAATGAAAATATTTAAAGTGACATTTCCATTAACCAACACGGGAAATGACAGAGGCGAGTCTCAGGGAACAAGTGGGGCATTCCTGGTGGTGTATTCGGAACTCAGACCGGAGCCCTCAACATCTGCACCCTCTATCTGTGCCTCCACATGCCTTTCTGCTCTCATAGTGGCCTGTCCACTGCATCTGCGAGGCTCAGTCTGGTGCCCCCTGGGGCCTGCACACACTTGGTGGCCCCCAGGGGACGTGTGTCATGTGTTCATGACTGAGGCCATGAACAGCCTGCGCTTTACTTTTACCTTCACTCTGTCAGCCTCATCATCCTCGCATGGGCTCTGGTGGATGCCCTCAGCATCCTGGGAAGGAAGGGGCTCTGAGGCACAGCGTGGTGGACTGGGGAACCCCGAGAAGTCTGGTGGGTTGGGCACTGGGCACCTTCCTGGTGGGGCGCTGTGCAGACCCCAGCCCTCCACACCCAGTCACACTCTGCCAGCAGACAGGCTGGGCAGGGACTGAGCCCTCAGGAACAGGGG
>PVHY01016294.1:0-34079 GCA_004024945.1 Uropsilus gracilis | reverse complement strand
ATTTATTGAAGAGGCTATCCGTGTTCCAAGGTAAGTTTTTCACACCTTTATCGAAGATTAGTTGACTATAGATGTGTGGTTTTATTTTAGGGCACTCAATTCTGTTCCATTGATCTGACTGTCTGTTTTTGTACCAATATCAAGCTGTTTTAATTATTATGGCTTTGTAGTATAGTTTAAAGTTTGGGATTGTAATACCTCCATTCTCTTTTTTTCTGTTCAGGAGGCTTTTGGACATTCGGGGTCTTTTGTTATTCCATATGAATTTCAGTAATTTTTGTTCTATCTCTTTAAAAAATGTCATTGGGATTTTTATTGGGATTGCATTGAATCTATATATTGCCTTAGGTAAGATGTAGACCAAGACTTTGGTTGGATCCACATACTGTTTGTTCACCAAACAAATAAACATAATCAGCTCAGTCAAACCAGGTGTAGGATAAACGGAGTTTGTCAGGCTTTTTCCTCCACTGGTCTGCATAGCCAGTACCCGTACTACTGAGTCTTCTGCATGATTGTGTGGTCCAGTGGGTGTGCACATGTGTGAGTATGCATATGTGGGCCTAGGAGAGAAGGGACAAAGGGGAGTACAAGGAAGAGATAGAGCACATGCTTGAGATGAGAAAGCACAAGATAATGCCAGAGAGAGTGTACTCAGGGAGAGTGTGAAGATTTCTGGGGAACTGGGGCACTTGACTGGCTCCCAGCCCATCTGGCTCTACCCTGCCCAGCATGATGTGTCTGTGTAACTGCTAAAATCAATAAGAAACCAATGCATTCAGTTTGGTGCTTAGCTTGTTTTAACTTTTCCTCATGGCTTTTGTTTATTTTTTCCCTATATCCCATATATTAGGGAAACCATTTGGTTTCTGTCATTTTCTTTTTGACTTGTTTCTGCTAATATGATTTCTTCTTAGTACATCCATGTTATCAACTGTGGGCGGGGTGGGGGGGTGGTGGTGGTGGTAAATCCCTGGGATTACAATCAGGTGAAATTTATATATAAATACATTTTTAAAAAGAAAGAAACCAATGCAGATTGGTGAACTTGATGGTTGATCCTACAATTGGCAATGAGGATTGATTACATGACACTAGAATACTTTGTTTTCTACTTTTCATTGTTTCCTTTGCTTGAGACAATGTCTTTGTTTGACTTCCTTTCTCTTTCTGGCTTCTCTCCTCAATTTTGTCAAAAATTAGAGAAAAGAATCAGACTGAGGGTCATTAAAGTATCAGGAACATTTTCAGTTTTTAAAAAAAATTTTAAATAAAAGCCTGATTATCATTACAGGTGATTGATTTATATATAGAGGTCACTTAATAATCAGTAAAGAACAGATTTAAATCAATCAAAGGTACACAAATGTTTCCTGCATTGAAGCAATTTTCCTTCCTCTTTATGACACAGTCTGCACCAATAGGTGGTCACTATATGTGCTTCAGTTTTCAGGGTGCCATGCAGGTATAGGTATGACTCTAGTAGAAATCCATCACCTGTACTCATTTAACATAATGCATATGTATTCACTGATAAAGCACACACAGCTATTTTGTGCATGGTAGCATTCAGAAAAACAACTTCATTTGCCTATTCAAATATATAAACTTAACATAAATCATTGTCTATGGTGACTTACAGTTCAACCAGCGAGGTTGTAAGACACCATCTCCTCTCTTGAGACCTCTTGCCTCATGGAACTGAGCCTCCACAGTGATGTTTCCATCCAAGTGGATGAGCAACTTTAGTGGAGAGGATTCTTTTATTGAAAGAGAAGACATTTTCTAAGTCAGAGAATATTTGCCTTTATCCATTTAAACTTGGTCTTAATCCAGAACAATGGAAACACAATTCAGCAACCATCTCTGTTCTGTCACTGCATTGAGCAATGGCAGCCCATAGGAAGTCAAAGATGACAATTTGAAAAGTCCACTTGACTTGACTTCTAAAAAGGTATAACATTGCAAGGAAAAAGCTTGTGTGTGTGCATGTATGTACACACATATTCCTAATTACTAACCTGAAATGTCACTTAAGTTACAGATCCCTTAGGATCTGAGAGCACAGAGAAGGAAGAGGTACTGATGAGGCTCAGGGATCATATAGCCAACTACTGCAGTTGCAGTGCTTACATGAAGATCTGAATATCTCACCTGGTATGGTGTTGAGCATACTCACTCAGGGACCTGAAGGACAGAAATGCCACCGTTTTTGTGGGTGCTTCATGTGGGTCATGTGGCTTCTGAGGTTGCTGTATGAAGGGAAAACGAGAATGAGCATGACTTCACTTTGGAAGTGTCCCATATGACATGTGTTCACATTTATTGGTCAGAACAAGTGACATTGTAAGGGTGGCTAGAAGGTGAACAGAATCATGGGAAATAGTGGAGTAATACTATTCTGTCATAAAACAAGTCCTGCCATGTGTCTGCTTCTGTGGACCACCATTGGGAGAAAAGAATTTATGAAGAAAAGATCTTGTCTGTACCTTGAAGAAAGGATCTATAAACTAGAAGAAATACATTGATAGAAAGTAGGAAATTCCATCAAAATGTTTGAAGGAAAGGTATGGAAGGGACCAAACAGGTTCAGAAAATGGGGGAGGGCCCACTATATTAGAAATGCTAGGAATGAGGAACACTTAGGGACAAGTGGTGGCATTTGTCTGCCATAGTCAATTGTATATTTTGTTTTCCAGTCCATGGAAGCCAGTTGACAAGATGTGTACATGGAAATGGTACCATATTCCTCATCACTTGAAAACCTTCATTGACTACCAGTACACTGGACACCATCCTAAGTGCTCCAGGTGTATTATTTGATTATTATAATAACTCTGTGAAACACATGCAAAAATTCTAAACATAATCCTGGCAAACCGAATCCAATAGTGCATAAAAAGGATCATCCATCAAGACCAAGTGGGATTCATCCCAGGGACACAGGGATGGTTCAACATCTGAAAATCAACCAACATAATCCATCTCATCAACGAAGAGAAAAATAAAAACCATATGATCATATCAATAGATACAGAAAAAGCATTTGATAAAGTTCAGCATCGTTTCATGATGAAAGCCCTGGGAAAAAATTGGTATAAAAGGAACATACCTCAACATAATAAAAGCTATATATGACAGACCCACAGCAAATATCATCCTCAATGGAGAAAAACTGAAGCAATTTCAATTAAGGTCTGGAACCAGGCAAGGATGCTCACTCTCTCCACTCCTTTTCAACATAGTTCTGGAAGTCCTAGCTAGGGCAATAAGGCAAGAGAAAGACATAAAAGGAATCCAAATAGGGAAAGAAGAAATAAAGCTATTATTATATGCAGATGATATTATATTCTATGTAAGAACCCAGAAAAATCAACAGAAAAGCTGATTGAAATAATAAACCAATTTAGTAAGGTAGTTGGATACAAAATCAACACACAAAAATCAACAGCATTTATATATGCAAAGAATCAATCAGAAGAAGAAGAAATTAATAAAAACACCCCATTTACCATTGCACCAAAGAAAATCAAATACTTGGGAATAATAAACCTAACAAATGAAGTAAAAGAGCTATACAAAGAAAACTGTAAAATACTCTTAAAAGAAATAGAAGATGATGTTAAAAAATGGAAAGATATTCCCTGTTCTTGGATTGGAAGAATCAACATTATCAAAATGGCCATACTACCAAAGACAATCTACAGATTCAATGCAATTCCAATAAAGATCCCAATGACATATATTAAAAAGTTACTGAAATTCATATGGAAAAACAAAAGACCCTAAATAGCCAAAACCCTTTTGACAAACAGAAGAGAGAATGGAGATATTACTATTCCAGACTTCAAACTGTACTACAAAGCCATAATACTTAAAACAGCATAGTACTGGTACAAAAACAGACAAACAGACCAATGGATCGGAATCAAATACCCAAAAATAAAACCACACATACACAGTCAACTAATCTTTGACAAAGGGGCAAAAAACATACTCGAACAAGGATAGCCTCTTCAGTAAATGGTGTTGGGAAAACTGGATCAAAGCCTGTGAAAACATGGACCAGGGCAACACCCTCACACCCTGTACAAAAATTAACTCTAAATGGATAAAGGACCTGGAATTGAGACCTGCAACCATAAAATACATAGAAAAAAACTGGGCAAAATCCTTCATGAATTTCACCTCAGAAATCCATTTTGGGAAACAACTATGGCTGGCAAAAAAATGAAGGAAAACAAACAGCTGGGACTATATAAAACTAAAAAGTTTCTGTTCAGCAAAAGAGACAATAAATAAAACAGAAAATTTTTGCTCTCCAGACAAGTGACAAAGGTAACAAAGATCCACAAAGAGCTCCTACAGTTCAACAAAAACAAAGCAAAAAACCCAGTCAGAAAATGGGGAGAAGAACTAAAAAGACACTTCACCAAAGAGGAAATACAAATGGCTAACAGGCATATGAAAAAATGCTCCACATCACTAATAATCAGGGAAATGCAAATTAAAACCACACTGAGATACCATCTTATACCAGTAAGAATGGCCCATATAAATAAAACAGACAACAAATGTTGGCACAGATGTGGAGAAAGAGGAACTCTTTTACTGCTGGTGGGAGTGCAAACTGGTCCAGCCACTATGGAAGACTGTGTGGAGGACCCTCAAACAATTGAATGTGGACTTACCATTCGACCCAGCAATCCCACTACTAGGAATCTACCCAGAGAACATGAAGACATTAATTCAAAAGGACACATGTACGCGCATGTTCATTGCAGCCCTGTTTACAATTGCCAAGAATTGGAAACAAACCAAATGCCCCAAACAGATGAGTGGCTAAAAAAAAATGTACATATACACGATGAAATACTATGCATCCATCAAGGAGGACAAACACATGTCATTTGCAGCAACCTGGATGGAATCAGAAAGACTCATATTAGCAGAAATAAGCCAAAAGAAAAAGAGAAGTACAGAATGGTCTCACATATATGATGAATATAGGGAAAAAAAAAAAACAAATAAGAATGAAAACAACCAATGGGACTGAACAATGGAGTGAGGGAGGAGGAAGGGGAAGAAGGCAGGGGAGGGAAGAGCACAAAAGATTAGGATGGTTAACAAGTGTTAGTGAAGTGGGAAAGCCCTGGGGTACACAATAATGCAATAATGTAATATAAATATAAATACATATATATATGCAAATTAAAAAAAAATTAAATAAAAAAAAGAAAAACCATCACAGAGATAGTTAACATTTTCTTAGGATATCTCTTCCATCCTATTCCCCATTATACATTCCCATAAATAATAATTAGTACACTGGATTTTATGTTTGCCATTCCAGTGGTATTTGAAACTCTTAAATCACACATCATTAAATAATACATTATTTTGCATGGTTATAATTTCATAATTATGGAATTGTAATTATATATACCTATCTATGTAACTTGCTTTCTTCCCACAAAAAAATTTCAAAAATTATTTTTTAAAAAATCTCCTAACTAGGATACTGGAGAACATCCTCATTTGTTACTTCTACAATTGTATCCAAATTTCATGTTGTCTTAAAGTTTTAAAACTTGCAATATTTGTCATATTGATATCTTGTTGCACCCTAATTTGCATACTGATATCTTGTTGTATCCTAATTTTCTTTTATTTATATGTTCAAAGCCTGAAATAAACTGCATAGTTCAAAATTAAAAAAAAAAAACTGTAAAACAGAAATCTTTTTTTTGTGAATGAACAAATACTCCATTTTTTTTCTTTTTTTTAATTTATATATAAATTTCACAGCATTGTAATCCCCAGGGTTTACACCCCCCCCTCCATCCCCTCCCTTTCCCTCCTGCTCAAAGAAAACAGAGATCTTATCCCTGATGTGCAGACAAGGAAACTAAAGTTCAGAGAGACTGTCCATGATTATATTGCTAGCTGGTGGTTGAATAAATTGTATTTTTCTCAAATTAATGTAAAATTGAATGAATTCACTCTTATTTGTATAGTTATTGGTATTTTTAAAAAAGCATTGCTATAATTCCATGTCTTAGAAAAAACCAAAAACTTGCTGACTCTTTTACAATAATATTAAAAAGTACATGCTCTTGAGTTTGATTGTAACTATAAACTAGTGACCACTAACTTCATCAACCTATGTCTAGAGAGATGAAATAAACAGAACAAACTACTGGAAGAAACAAATGGAAATAGTGCGTTTGAAGACTATTTCATGGGCCGGGGGCATCTCCATATTGCTTTGGAGATGAGCCAAACAATTTATATTACAGAGCCTTGTCCAATTGCACATGACTTTAGGGCTGAATTAGGGATTGTTTCCCCACAACTTTTTTTCACATTAACAGGATGCCTGGGAGTTGCCATCCTAATAGGGATCACAGGCTGTGTATTATGTGTATTCTATGTGCTACCATTCCCCGTGGGATGTGATTACCAGAGATAAAAATACTTTCCTTGAGCTTTATTGTTCAAATAGGGAAACTACATATAAATAATAGTTCCAGACAGGAACACTTCTTATTAACATAACTTGAATTGGGCAAATGCATTAGAAAAGCTATGTCTTGAAGCAGGGCAGGAAGAATTTATAGAAAACTAGTTAGGAATCTGATTCTAGCTGGGTACCTGATTCTTTACCCCTATGAACTATGGTACCTGCCCTGCTCCTGTAGAGTGTAACAAACTGGTGAACACAATTCCTGTGTTTCTTCACACCTTCTCAGTTCTTTGGTTCAAAGAATAGCTTCAAAGAATAGTCAGGGACTATGTAGGAGGATGCTATGAATACTGTAGTTTCAAAAAACCCAGCACTCCCCTTTCCAGTTCTCAGTGACCAGCTTCCAAGAGAGAGATGTCCTTGTTTCCCAACAGCAAATCCCCTCTCCTGGTTCCATATAAACAGAGTAGGTTGTTGGTGAAAGTGCCGAAAGGTGGCATTTCTGTCCTAGTTCCTTCATGCTACAGTGAGAACACATAGATACCTGGTACATTATATTAAAAATAGTAAACTGAATGTAATATAAATATAATGTTAATACAGAAAAGTGCAAAAGTCAGTGAATCTTCAGATGATTCAATTAGCCAATGGTTCAAGCACACTGGTGTTCCAAGCTTCCATATCAAGCATCAGATATTACCAGGCAAAAGAAGCTCTTCTTGTGCCTTTTTTCAGTCTTACCTCCACCAGAAGTAACTACCATCCCAACTCCTCACATCATAGAATAGTTTCACTTGCCCCTGAATTTTTATAAAGGAGTACTTTCTATATGTACTTAAAATTTCTTTCATTCAGTCCCATTTTTGTGAGTTTGATCCAAGTAGCTGTAGTTTGTTTTTATGGCTATATAGTATTCCACCGCAAACCTAGTCCCAGGTCTTTCCATTTTAGTTGATGGGTATTTGAATGAATTTCATGTCTTTTGAAAAATGCATGCATGCTTCTCTGTTGGGTATGGGTTTGTTTCTATCTGACCTTAGCAAAGACTGCTGGTTCTCTGAAGTGGTTTTAGACTTCCCTAGGGGGAATAGGGGTCTTTGACTCATCAACACCCAGTATTTTCCAAGTTATATTTTGGGTATATGGTAATATTACTCTCAAAGAACAATGGGGGAGTGGATCTGGGTAAGAATAATTTGAGACTTCCCTAGGGGGAATAGGGGTCTTTGACTCTTTGACTCATCAACACCCAGTATTTTCCAAGTTATATTTTGGGTATATGGTAATATTACCCAAGGAGGGAGTGGATCTGGGTAAGAATAATTTGATTTGGTAATGTCCTGAGAAGTATTCCACAATCCGTATCCTGCTGCCCTGCCCCTATCTCAGAAATGATATTGGTGGCATGACAGTAATTATTTATAAACTCCAGTCACCCCTGCCTCCTTGAACAACACAGACAGTCCTGGAAGATCCTTCTAGAGGCAAATTTGTACAGACAACTGAACGATTAGCCAATGGCTGTGCTTCTGCAAGAGCCATCCCACCTCTTCCCCTCCCCGCCCTTCCCTCCTGTAAGGCCAGCACAGAAGGCTCACAATGAAGCAGACTTCCCAGTAACTCAGCATCTCCACTACCTGCCCGACAGAGCCTGCTCTCCTGGCGTGCACAGCGCCCTGGCTTGCTTGCCAAGATGGAGCGCATAATCATTTCCAAACATTAAAATGGCCCCATTGTCATTACAGCAGGGAGATTGAATTCGCCTCATCAAAGCGGAGTGTGACAGGTGACTCAATAGGACAGTGCCAAGCGCAGAGGCAAGAAGATTAGCAGGGCACTGATATCATTATTTCCGCCTATCACAGATTCGGCAGGGAGGCAATTGTAATTTCTGGGCTTATTAGTCTACATTCGGAGGGAAAAACCGAGTGATAAAACTCACGGTGACAGCTAGGCATTTGTGCAGCAAGTGCTGTCACGGTGACACTTAGAAAATGCCAATGTGGCTACATCCTCATAATCCTCACTAATAGAGGTTAAAGCCGGGCACAAAGGCAGCCTTATCAGTCATCAGTCCACTAATAACATTTGCATATTTAAGTTAAATATAGTAAGTAAAGGAGTAAGTCTTTTTTTTGCAGATGGACAATTAATTTCACACTGGAATTAGAAAGCAAAGCCAAAAATTTCCAGTGGCTCTTATCTCTTCAATCGCTTCCAAGAATCCTCTAAGGAAAGAGGTGAGTGAACGGTGTTAAGAACAATGTTACCAGCTGTATCTGTTGCTTATGAAACCTTCAATAGAAGAACATCACTAAACTCCTGAAATTAGATTTGTGGACCCCTCCAGTCAACAGACAATGCAGCTGAAGGACTTAAAACTAACAAATGCAGCGGAAAATATCTTTGCGTGCTTAACATATTCCTGTCTTAACGCTTCCTATTTTGCCATCCGTAGGTATATTAAGTCACATAAGAAGGTTCCAAAGAGCTGGGAGGGGTAAGACAGTGTAACTATTGGCGACAGAGATGGAGTGTCGCCTATTCTGAGGGCCACTTCCCAGAAAAGCTTTCCTAGCCCAGCTGATTTACATAAATCTCCTCTAATTAATACGTCTCTATATCAGCATTTTTCAAGGCATTGGCAGCAAAAGAGAAAATTAAGAGATCCTCTTTGGAGATAATACCAGAACTATAGTTTCATGGCTAATATATGTTCATGGCCAGATGACTGAGAAAATCATCTAGCTTGGGGAAAATATTAGAATTTTAATTTTATTTTGTTGGAAAAATATTACAGGTGGCAAGCCATTACTTTTTCACATTTAAATAAATAAAAGACCAATTAAGAAGACTATGTAATTCAATTCTTGAGTGAGTGCCACTGAATTCAATTTGTTTCAGGTCAATGAATATAACGCAAAGTTATTAACGAAAAGGTCAGGGATGGCATATAAAGCACACACGCTACAACAGGGGTAATTAGTACACGTTTGCGGTGTGCTGTTGTGCTAGCGTATGGTGGAGAAAATCTTAACAGGATTAGATGTTAATAATTTTTCAAGTCTGTTTTTCCTACCCTACCCTTTCATAAAAAATAAAAAATAAAAGCCTTAAATTAACCCCCTCCCCCTATTTTTCCCTCTATCTAACCACAGAACAATAAGCAGGGCTAAAGCAGCAACTTTGAGAACTGCACCCCGCAGAGTGAGGAAAACACAGGTGTCCCATCAGAATTAAGGAATGCTGTCTCACAAGTACACTGGAGGAGGCAGAAAGGGAAATAACTCAGGTAGTTTCTGTCTTGCTTTGTATAGGAGTAAGGAGGAATGTGGGCAAGAAAGATTTTTGTCCTCAGCCCTTCCAAACATTATTTAACCATTTAAGAGGCTGAAATTCCAGTACCCTTTAGGAGAGGATTCTGGACCTTCTCTGCAACAGAGCAGGGCAATGCCGCCCTTGGGGACCCAAGCCTGATCATGCTCTGTGGCATTCCCATAAACCATTGCACCTTAGGAGGCAGATATGGTCAGTTCTCACCAGTCCCCACCTCAGCTGGAAGCCAACTTTGCCTAGTATACCTGCAGGGGGGGCAAACTAGCATTAGGCCAAGGTGGGCACACTATGGGTAAGTGGCCGCCTATGGAATATGATGCTCTGTTTCTGAAAGGCACACTGCGCCTTCTCAAGGAAAAGGGGAGGAAAGGAAGCAGTCAGTGCTTCCCACCACCAGTTCAAGCAGAACTGGGAAATTTGATATGTGTACTGCCACCCGCCAGCCCTAGCCTCACCCCCCCAGCACAGGTGGGCTGTGTAGACCTGGGTATCACATGTTCCTGGACTGTCTCATTTTTCCCATCCCCACTGGTATTTCTGGTACCATCTCCTTTGTAAACTTAATGAACTCTCTTGCCTCATGGTATACTTTCTGCAGAAGTCAAACAAAGATACAGGTAACCAGGAGATGACAGGAAAGGTAGAGTCAATCTGTGACTGACACTCAGCATGTGTGTGTAAGAAGTCCACAATGACTGTGCCTCTACAATAGAATATTCTTAACCCAGAAAAACTGAATCTAAAGGCACCCTGGCCATTGAAATTCTAGGGCTGGTAGCATTGCTGACCTGACTTCAAATTCCCTGTACGAGGTCCTTCCCTGTGCTGTCTCACTCCACCCCACCAGTGTTTCCTGGGGTCACTAGCCAAGTGATCACCTTTTTGCACCTCAGTTCTTATCTCAGACTCTGCTCAAGAAGAATTCAGCCCAAAAAGGTGGTCAAAGTATGTACTCTGTGGTGTGGCCTCACAGATTCTGTAGAATTCCACCAATAAGTACTTTGTAAAGTACCAGTCTCATCAAACAGCTTTGCAAATAAGCTTGAAATATTTACCAGACTGTGTGTGAAACCTTAACAAAGTCACAAGAACAAAACCCGCCCATTTTGCCTCCCAGAGAGTTTGCAGGGAGACAAAGAACAAGAAGAGAATTTCTACTTTCTCCTCTGACAAGTTGTTATCTGTAAGGATGCAAATTGAGGCCAGCACTGTTGCTGACATACTGTCAGATACTACTTTAGAAAAAAGTCTTGCTTTTCATATGTTTAGATAGAAAACTAGCTAAATATATTGCTAACTCATCACTATTTCTACTCTGATTACGTGATGTGTGCCCAAACTTCCATTACACCACAGGACTTTTGTCTTAAGTTTGGGCCTAGTAAAATGGTTCCTTTATGGTTGAGTTGAAGGCCTTGGCAGTAGGCAGTCAATATGTGCACAGACTCACACACACGTGGAAGGCTGGTGATCACTTTCCCATAAAGTTGTCTATGCAGTACTGAAGAAGAGAAGGGTATGCTTGATCTGTCTTTCTCAAAATATAGGGAAAATTTATAGAGAGCAAAATCATTAATGTCTTAGAACCTAAGGGTATATATACAATGACACAAAAATCTATACATTTGTATGTAATCAATTTTTTTCTAAAAAAAAAAATAAGCACAAAATAATTAATGTCTCAGTTTTGCATCTGAACAATGGACATAAAAGTCCTAACTTTTAAGAAATGAAATAACATTGCATTATATTATGCACATTTCAGGCATGCATAATTAAAAGTCAATCTCTTGTATACGCTACATTAAATTCACCATCAAAAGTCCAATTCTATCCTTTACCATACGACTGACTCTTATCCAATTTACCCATCCCTCTTCTTCCTTTCTGGTATTTACTAATTAGTCTTGTAATATAAAAGTTTAATTTTATTTCATTTAGTGTGTTTGTTTTTATAAGTACTATGTAAAATTTTTTTCCCTGTGGCATCTTACTAAGTGTTATATTGTGTAAGTTCATTCCTGTTGTTGCCTGAGTAGTATTCCATTGTGTATATATAGCACATTTTCTATGTTTAATCATCTATCAGTGGGCTCTAAGATTCTTCACAGTTCTTGGTTATTGTAAATAGTACTTTAGTAACATTAGAGTGCATATATATCTCTCCTGATTAGTGTTTTTGTAATCTTTAGGTAAATACCCAGAAGTGGGATAACTGGAGCTATGAAATTTCTATTTTCAGTTTTTAGAGGACTCTCCATACCACTTTCCATAATGCTGCACCAAGTTACAATCCCACTCACAGTGTACAAGGGTTTACTGTTCTCCATATCCTCTCTAGTTCTTGTTGCTTCTTGTCTTTTGGATAATAACTGTTCTCACAGATGTGAAGTGACAGCTCATTGTTTTGATTTGCATTTCCCTAATAATAGGAGAAGATGAACATCTTTTTATGTGCCTGTTGGCCATCTGTATGTCTTCTTTGGAGACATAAGACTTAATTTTGAGGAATTGAATCAGCTTTTAAGTGCAAAATGGGTGGAACTTGGAAAGCTCATATTATTGAGTCATTGTTTAGTAATTTGAGCCAAGTACTTAATTCCTTAGACAAGAAAATGTCCCCCTTTTTAATGTGTTTATAACTCAATCAATGTTTATTAAATATTTAGAAATTGCAGATAAAAGAAAAAACCTTTTTGAATTTTATCTAGCACAGGTAACTTCATATTTTGATTTGTATTGCCTACATTCCTTTCTGAATATGTAACAAATATGAGATTGCATAGGAATTACATTGTAGTGGTGGGCAAAAAAATAAAAGAAATTACATTGTAAAATTAGGAAACTTTATTTTTAGAGCAGTTTTATATGTCTAGAAAGACTGAGCAGGAAGAACAGTGAATTTCTGCTGCAACTTCTTAGCCCCAATTTTATTCTCTTAACAGTTTGTGTTAATGTGATACATTTGTTACAACTGATATACCAAGTGACACAATATCAACACATTATTAACTAAATTTTACAGCTTACATTAAAAGTTTGTTTTTGTGATGCATAAGTCTAAGAGCTTTGACAAATCCTTGGTGACATGTATATCCCATTATGGTATCATAAAGAGTAGTTTCACTGCCCTAACAATCCTCTGAGTACCACTTACTCAGCTCTTCTCCTTCTGCCTATCTAACTATTGATAACTATCAATTTTAACTTTCTCCTTTTCCAGAATACCACATAGTCAGAATCATATAGTATGCAAGTTTTCCAGTTGACTTCTTTCACTCAGCAGTATGCATTATATTTTCTGTATTTTTGTATCTTGTCAGCTAAACTTAAAAAAAAATCCTGAATAGTATTTCTGGATGTACAGCAGTTAACCTGCCAAGGTGTATCTTAGTTGTATTTGGATTTTGACACTTTAAATAAGCTTGTTATAAGCATTTACATACATGTTGTCTTGTCCACATAGTTTTCTAATCATTTGGGAAGGTGAATACTAAGGAGCATCGTTGCTGAATTTTCAGAAACCATCAAACTGTCTTCCAAAGTGCTGCCATTTTGCCCTCCTACCTGCAATAAATGAGAGTTCCTATTCTTCCACATCCTTGATGTCAGTGTTTCAGATTCTGACCACTCTAATCCTGTGATTAGATATTTCATTGTTTTTTTTTATAATTCCCTAGTGACATTTGATGTGGAATATGTTTCATTTACTTATTTGCCATCTGTATAATTTTTTGGTGGGTGTTCATTCAGATTTGTTGCCCACTTTTTAATGATTTTTTATTGTTTAATTTCAGAGTTTTGTATGTTTTAGTAAGTTTTTTTATCAGATATATGTACTACAAATAATTTTTTCATGTCTATGGCTAATCTTTTCACCATTAGCAGCACTTTTCATAGAGCAGAAGTTTTTAATTTTAACGAAGTCCTATTTATCAATGTTTTCTTTCATTTGATCATATTTTGTTGTACCTAAATGTTATTGCTAAATCCAGGGTTGCCTGGATTTTTATAGATTTTTCAATTACATGATCTTCCATAAGTTTGATGGTTTTACACTTCACATTTAGGTCTATGATTCATTTGAGTTATTTATTTTTTTCCACCAATGACTTTAGCTATCATTATTTGAAAAAAAAATTATAAAAGTAATGTTGGTTTACATTGTTGTTTGTATTTTGAAAGTATAGGATTTCCCCCCATGGTGATGTTACCATAGCATTCCCACCACCTAAGCACACACAATTCACCATCATAGTTCATGTATCTCTCCCAAGTTTGTGCTCACCCCTTCCCCTTAAGTTTTTGTGTGTGTGTGTGTGTGTATGTGTGAAAGATGTGAGGGTTGTGTCTTCATTATTTCTTCTTCTTCCTCCTGCACCCCATCTTTTCTTTCTCCCAGTCCTCCTCTCTTTCCTCCTTTTTTCTTCTGCCTTCTCCACTTCCTTCTCTTCCTCTGCTTCTTCCTCCTGTTCCTTATTCCTCCTCCTCATCCCCTGACTCTCTCCTTATCCTCTTTCTTCTCTTCTTTTTTCCTTTTTACATGTGGATATTATGATGTTTTATCACTCTTTGTTGAAAAGATTATCCTTTGTCCATTGGGGTATTGCTCATTTTCCAAATACCAATTGACTATATATGTGTGAATCTTTTTCTGGACACTCAGTTATGTTCAGTTGATCTATATGTTGATTTGTTCATCAATACCATGTCTTGAATACTGTAATTTTTATAGTGTTAAAAACAAGGTAGCATCAGTCCTCCAACTTTGTACTTTTTCATTATCTTCTTTTCCATATAACTTTTAAAATCACTATGCTGACATCCTTGAAATAATTTTCTGGGATTATTTGGAATTGCATTGTAGCTACAGGTAGTAAATTGTATCTTATACTTATCAAATTGTAAAAAAAACAGTTACATTTTAATTATATAATCTCATATCAAGAGCTATATTTTCCAAATTGAGATACTTTTAAGAGTAAAAAAGAGGTGCCAATTTCAATCACAGAGACAGCAGGAGTAAGCTAAGAAGTTATGTTAGCCTTTTATTTAACCTGCTATTTACTGTTGGGCTTTGTTGCAAATTTAATTTGCTCTTTATTATTGCAAACAAAATGGTGAGGGCAAGTATCCATGAAAATACAGTCTTGCATATTTTTCTGACTAATTCTTTAGGAGTAATTACTAAATATTTTATTGCTTGGTCAAAAATGCATCATTTTTAAAAGTACAATTTAACAAAATCAAATCTCACTGTATTTTAGAACAAATTAGTTCCTGTGTACATAAAATAGTTCAAAAAAGAAAAAGCTCTTTTATACTTTTTACTCTCTTAAAATATCACTTTCATTGACCTGCTATTTCTATAATAGCTCATGGAATACTTAAAGTTACCTTTTCTTGACATTGTATTTTTTTAAGTTTATATTTTTATTTTTTCAAGACTACAATGGATTTTATCATACCAACAGTAGTGTGAAGGAAGACATAATATTTAGAGATATATCACACAAGATCACTTTAAAATGACTATCATTTGAAAATTTGTTTAAAAATGTGTATTTGAAAGTAAATGAAGTTCCCTTTTAAAATTTTGATAAGTAGTAACTTGAAAGTTAAAAAAAAAGTGTGTGTGTATGTATATATGCAATCAATAAAAAAATGCTCTTGATCCCCATGGTCCCATCTTGGAGGTACTGATTCCTGACCAAGAACAATGACAACCTCAGCAGGTTTCATGTTCAGTTGTGTATTACAGGGTGCCCAAGAGAGCTGTTTATATACTTAGGTATAAAATAACTACAGGAATCAAAATTCTGGAGGTGGAAAAGACTTGACAGTATTAGTTTCTGAGAATCTTCTGGTTCCATTATGGTCGGCTCAACCATTAGCTAAAACAGACTTCCACTTGCATTTGGAAAATTGGTACTCATTGTCTCCCTTGAACTGAGAACCAGCTTAAGTCAAGCAGTGAACTCGAGATGGACTGTTAAAGCTGAACTGTGCCTTGGCTATCATGGTAGTCAATTCTTTGGTAAGGGAAAATTATGATTTGAAAACCTATGACCTTGGTTTTTCCTGGGGAGTTCGTCCTATCTTCATTATGGTTATAAAGAGATGGCCATGTTTGAGTTGATCAGATGCTTTCTCCAGGATTTTTGGAGTTGAAATGTCTGCCATCTTCTTAGTAACTGAGCTTTATGACAAAATACTTGGAAATTACCCAGGATGGTATGGTTTTGCTTATTCATCTGGAGAGACATTAGTGAGTTTATATATATATATATATATATATATATATATATATATATATATTTATATTTATATTTATATATTTATATATATAGAGAGAGAGACAGAGAGAGAGGGAAGATGACACAGATGTTTAAAGAGGATCATTACCTAGAGATGGAGGGAAAGTCAACTGGGCATCCATCGGTGTATCTCTGGAGCTAGCTTTTCACAGCTCTCAGTAATTGCACTTGTTCCCATAAAATGGTGCAGGACCCTTAGCACAGGGTCCCATAGGTCTCACAGTTGGATTTCTGTCCCAGACACTCAGAATAGTGATAACAAATAGCCTACAAGTTTTATTTTTTTATTATAAAGTTTATTCCGGTTGACAATTTAGGTCATAGACATGTACATGAAAATTCCATAAAAGGGATGAGTATGTGAGGGGTTAGGAGGGGTGGAGATGGGAGGGAGTGGTCAGGGTGGGAAGGTGGTGTGTGGTCCCCAGGAAATACAGAGATGTGAAACACACATATAAAAAAATTAATAAATTAAGAAAAAAAAGGAATCAGTGGAAACAATTTCCACGCTGGGAGAAGCAGCTCTCCTGCCTGCCTGGTGGTACTATGCAGAAGGCTCTCTTTTTCTTTCTCCATTCTCTAATAACCCTGTCCCTTTTTTTCTCTTCCTTTAAAAAAATTAATTTAATTTTTAAAAAATTTTGCATATATACATATATTTATATTACATTAGTCCATTATTGTGTGCCCTGGGGCTTTCCCACTTCACTAACATTTGTTAATCATCCTGATCTTTTGTGCTCTTCCCTCCCCTGCCTCCTTCCCACTCCTCCTCCCTGGCTCCATGGTTCAGTCCCATTGGTTGTTTTCATTCTTTCTTATTCGTTTGTTTGTTTGTTTTTCCCTATATCCCTCATATAAGTGAGACCATCCTGTACTTCTCTTTTTCTTTTTGACTTATTTCTGCTAATATGATCTTTCTAGTTCCATCCAGGTTGCTGTGAATGACATGTATTTGTCCTCCTTGATGGTTGCGTAGTATTCCATCGTGTATATGTACCACATTTTTTTTAGCCAGTCATGTGTATTGGGGCATTTGGTTTCTTTCCAAATCTTGGCAATTGTAAACAGGGCTGCAATGAACATGCGTGTACGTGTGTCCTTTTGAATTAATGTTTTCCTGTCCTCTGGGTAGATTCCTAGTAATGGGATTGCTGGGTCAAGTGGTAAGTTCACTTTCAATTGTTTGAGGGTCCTCCACACAGTCTTCCATAGTGGCTAGACCAGTTTGTACTTCCACCAGCAGTGTAAGACAGTTCCTATTTCTCCACATCCACGCCAACAGTTGTTGATGTCTGTTTTATTTATATGGGCCATTCTTACTGGTATAAGATGGTATCTCAGTGTGGTTTTAATTTGCATTTCCCTGATTATTAGTGATGTGGAGCATTTTTTCATATGCCTGTTAGCCATTTGTATCTCCTCTTTGGTGAAGTGTCTTTTTAGTTCTTCTCCCCATTTTCTGACTGGGTTTTTTGCTTTGTTCTTGTTGAGCTGTAGGAGCTCTTTATGGATCTTTGTTATGAGACCTTTGTCACTTTTCTGGAGGGCAAAAATTTTCTCCCAGTTGGTTGGGTTTCTTTTTGTTTTGTTTATTGTCTCTTTTGCTGAACAGAAACTTTTTAGTTTTATGTAGTCCCAGCTGTTTATGTTTTCCCTCTTTTTTTTGCCAGCCATAGTTGTTTCCCCAAATGGATTTCTGAGGCAAATAGCCTACAAGTTTTAAAGAGGACAAAAATAACATTAAGGAAGAAGGATTTATCTTTTATTTCATGATGTGATACTGGATATAGATCCCATCTTGAAAAAAGCATTCTCAAAATTGCAACAGCATATACCAAATTATGACTCATGATATTAGTGGCTTCTCTAGAAGGGTTTACAATAAAGAAATTCACTCAGAGAGATTCCCTTCCTTCCTTCCTTCCTTCCTTCCTTCCTTCCTTCCTTCCTTCCTTCCTTCCTTCCTTCCTTCCTTCTTTCCTTTCAAGGTAATCACAGGAAAATAGATTAACTTCCTGTCTGCTGGTCTCCCACTGTCATGCCACAGGCCCAGGCTTCTGAGCAAGTTGAGTCGACCCTGTATACACAGCATAGAGTTACCAAGAAGACAATAACCACAGTTCTTTCACCTCTGGATGTTGTAAAGCCCATGACAAAGAATAATTATCATTCTCACCAGAATCAATTAAAATAAAGCTATTTCTATAGTACACAGGTCCAAAATTGGAAATTGGGAAATTTCTGAGGAAGAGCCAAATGAATTTTCACAGAAACTTAAGCATTTATCATAATGCAAGGAGACTTCTTATCAGCTAAAGGAAAATAGACACAGCTCCTCTTAAAATAAAATGAAATTTATGGTCCCAGAATTATAGCTCCCCCAATCTGCCAAGAAAAGAAACAAACAAGGAAAAAAAAACAAAAACTATGTTTATAGGCCCCAAATCCTTTAGATACTCTTCCAAATCCAAGTACTATGTTTGCCATTTGTATTGGACATGTTTCCGGTGCTCTCTGCTTCCTGCCATGTATAGTGGTTGCTTCAGAAAAGTCCAAAGTGTTTAAAATATTCTCCAGCATTTTTTGCTCTCTGTTGGGCATCCTCAGAACTAAGTGCCAGAAAACCATATGAAAAATGCAAAATTGTTATGGTCTTCTGTGAGACCACTGCAGGTGGATAAACAAGTTAATTAAAAATAAAGCATAGCACCTCAGTGAATTAACTGAGAAATAGCAATGAAATCCAAAGACACAAAGTATACATGAAAATTTTTTTGTGTATTTCACAAGGTAGTTGAAACTCGCTTCTGATTTGAGCTGTGGCAGGTATCTCTTTAGTGGATTTCAGCGTCCACTTCAGGGACTCATCACAAAGTATACCTGCCTTGTCAGGGTTTTTGGCATCATGGAAATTTGTATAGTAGTCACAGGTGTCCTTAAGTAGGTTGGAACCAATGCCAGTAGGGTTCCAATAAATGATAGGCATTAAAGGATGAATTTATCAACTTGTCTAGAAAGGACAATATGGAAATGCATTCCATGGGATTTCCCAGCAGAATTAGTTCCAGATACCCACGATAGTAACAATCTTAACACATATTTTATTAAAATTTTCTCTTAATATGCTTTCAGCACCCAAGTTCCTCAGACTCTGTTTATTGTCTAAATTAATGCAGTATATAAACCTCACGCTTTATTTTCATCACCATATCACCTCAGACCAAATTTCTGCTTCTTGGTAAAATTCAGTAACCCCAAAACTTTCTGATCTGCAGGTGCTCATTGTCCTTTTACCCCAGAGTTCTGGGCACTACCCCATACTGTAACATTCTTAGAATTCAACTGGCTGAAACTCTGGCACATAAATGTGTATGAGCTGCAGAAACCATGAACCATGACCAAGAAACATATCCCATCTGTTCTATTAACTGAAGCAGCTAATTCAACGAAAGATTGCTCCACACTATGACATTTTGCTTATATTTTTATTTGGTATATTTCTGCATGATAGGCATTCACAATCCTACTTTTTGATGATGAGCCCTACCCAGCCAGTGAGTCATCCAACCCCAATATGTGTGCATGCAAAGTTCATGTTCTTCCTATGAGTCTCAAATTCTTGAGTTTTCTCCACATTCTTCTACAGGAGTCTTTCGGTATCCTGTTTGATTTTCAGTCTCTTAGACTCTTACTGACCACTGGCCATCATTGCACTGTACTATCAACAAAGAATTTTAAAGAACCATCTGATATAAGTCTGATACCAGATCAGATTAGAAACAAGAGGATTTATAAGAGTATTATAACATCTTATTAGGGTAGGATTTAGGCAGATGAGATGATATGTTGAATTTTGGCTCAAACCCATCTCATTGTGTTTCCATTGGGTCCTGACACCCATCTGAAGATTATTTTCCCATATGCTTAATCAGTGCAGAGATCCTTAGCCACTGACAGAAACTTCAGATTGATATACTGTTATGTGGATTAAAAAGTGTTATAGAAGGAAGTAACACAGGCAAAACCAAGAACGATGCCCTGACCAAGATAATACGTCAGAACATAGCTAGGAGTAATTGCATCACTCTCAAAGACTTTAAGAATGTAATGAAGGTAATTCACATCATATTCTCCTCTGATTTATCTATATCAGCTTCTGCTAAAACCCGGTGTATTATGACAGATAACAGTGAACTACCAGAAGTTTAACCAGAAGTTATCACTCTAATCAGAGTTGCAATTCTGAATACAGTGCCTTACCAAAACAAGTAAGTATAGCTTTGATATGCATCAGTTGCACTTATGAATGTACTGTTTTCAATCCCCCCCCCCAAAAAAAAGCTTCAAAAGCAGTTCATTTTTATGAGGAAAGGACAACAGTGCACACCTTATTTTATTTTATTTTTTAATTGATTACACATGTATATATTTTTTACATTGCTTTATACCCAAGGTTCTCCCATCACCTTCTCACCTGTGAACCATCCTCTTAATCTCTTGTTATTACTTTTCTCCTGCTTTCACCCTCACTCCTCCCTCCCTTGCTTTATGCTTGACACATTGGAATATTATCCAGCAATCAAAATAGACAAATATGATGTGTTAGTAACAACATGGATAGACCTAGAAGGAATCATACCAGCAGAAATAAGCCAGAATGAAAAAGAGAAATATTGGATGATCTTACCTATCTGTGGGTTATAGGGAAAACAAACAAACAAAAGGTAAAGAAAAGTTAAAATTAGCAAAATGACAGCAGAACTAAACCAACACACATCTTAATGTTAACTTAGAACTGAGACTTGAGACATGTTTTTTGAATGAGAAATGGAAATGCTCAACCCAGGAAGTACCCACATTTCTGGAACTCAAGTCTTAGTGCTTTCCTTGTCCTCAGAATCTATTTATTCATCAGTTTAACTTAAGAAAAAGATAAGACTTTTCTCCAAAATCCTTTCATTACAGAGGTGTTATGGTATAAAGCATTTTTTTCTTTCTCTATTTTGTTTTAAAATAATTTCAGACAGAGAAAACCACAAAGAATCAAAGCCACCATAAGATACCACCTACTAAGATGAGTAGGGAAAAAGGAACTACATATTGATGAGAATGTTGAGAAACTGGAACTCATACACACTATTGGAATATGAAACACTGCAACTACTTTGGAAAAGTCTGACAATAATGCAAAAGGATAAACAAAAGATAGCATATGACAGCATTCCACTTTAAATTTTTTTTTAAAATTCAATTATTGATTGCACACACATATACATATCTATCACATCATTGTCTGCCCCAAGGTTCTCTCATCACCTTGTCACCCGTGAACCATCTTTATCTCTTGTGCCTTCCCCTTCCCCCAGTTTTACTCTCTTCACCCTCTCTTGCTCTATGCTTCAATTCTCTTGGCAGTTTAAAAATTTTCTTGTCTTTTTGTTTATTTGTCTTCCCTGTATCCCTTGCATAAGTGAGACCATCCTGCATTTCTCTTTTTCTTTCTGGCTTATTTCCACTAACATGATTTGTCTTCTTTGATTGATGAATAATATCCCATTGTGTAGATATGTGACATCTTTTTTCAGCCATTCTTTGGGAGCATTTGGGTTGTTTCCATATCCTGGCAATTGTAAATAGTGCTGCAATAAATATCTGGGTACATGTATCTTTTTGAATTAGTGTTTTTGTGTCCTTTAGTTAGATTCCCAAGTAGTGGGATTGTTGGATTGAATGATAGTTTGATTTTCAGTAGCTTGAGGGTCCTCCACACAGCCTGCCATAGTGGCGGGACCAGTTTACACTCCCACCAGCAGTGTAAAAGTGTTCCTTTTTCTCCATATCCATGCCAACACTTGTTGTTGCCCTTTTTTTTTTGTATGGGCCACACTGATGGTATCTCAGTGTGGTTTGGTTTTGATTTGCATTTCCCTGATTATTAGTGATGCTGAGTATTTTTTCATATGCCTGTTGACCATTTATATTTCCTCTTCGAAGAAGTGTATTTTTCATTCTTTCCCCCATTTTTTGACTGGGCTTTTTGCTTTGTTTTTGTTGTGTGAGGTCTTTGTGCATCTTTCTTATCAGACCCTTATCACTTGTATGGAAGACAGGATTTTTTTCCCATTCGGTTGGGTTTCTTTTTGTTTTGGTTAAGGTCTCTTGCAGTACAAAAGCTTTTTAGTTTGATGTAGTCCCAGCTATTTATGCTTTCCTTCATTTTTTTTTGCCAGCTGTAGATGTGTCCAGAAATGAATTTCTGAAGTGTAATTCATGGAGGGTTTTGCCCAAGTTTTCCTCTATGTATTTTATGGTTTCAGGTCTTACATCTAAGTCTTTTATCCATTTTGAGGTAGTTTTTGTACAAGGTGTGAGGGAGTTGTCCTGGTCCATTTTTTTGCATGTCTTGGTCGAGTTTTCCCAGTACCATTTATTGAAGAGACTGTCCTTGTTCCAGTGTAGGTTTTTTGCCCCTTTATCAAAAATTAGTTGACCATACAGGTGTGGTTTTGTTTCTGGGCACTCAATTCTGGTCCATTGGTCTGATTGTTTTTGTTCCAGTACCATGCTGGTTTGATCATTAACAGCATCCCACTTTAAGGTATACAACCAGTAGATACAAAAACTTGGTTCACACAAAAACTTGTATATAAACGTTCTTCATTTTTTATTATATTCAAAAAAGGAAAACAATCCAAACATCTATCAACTGATGAATGGCTAAACACAATGCAATACATTTATACTATAGAATATTAAACAACCACCAAAAAAAAATGAGGCACTGATATGTGCTACCTATCAGTGAAATCTTAAAATATTGACATTTTAACGTGTGAAGTGATAAAAGCCAGTCACAGAAGACTACATATTGTGTGATTCCATTTATAGTAAATATCCAAAATAGGCATATCTATAGGGGATAAGATAGTTCTGTCTTGTGATATATACAGGTCATCTGAAATGTACAGTTGAGCTATTTTGTAAAAAGTCCTTCAATATGAGTTTTTGTGATATTTCTTTGTAATTATATTGAATAGTTCCAACCAGAAGTGAGGGAAGTTAATCTGTTCAAACTCTAATACACATGAACCTCTGATGAAGCAGGGCTAGTGGGCTCTGCATCAGCTTTAACCATGCAGGTGAGTGGAATGACCATGTCAGAGGGCTGCCTCTCTTCATGTGAATGCTAGCTAACCCACTCTTATGAGTTTCTGACATTATTTATTAATGTTTAAATGACATTATTTAAATGACATTATTTATTAATATTCTCTGTATTAATATTAAATGACATTATTAATATTCTCTGTGAGTAACAATTAACATAATACTAGTCCCCCTTCCTGCTAAGGGGGTTCAAGAAGCAAAGGTGAGGAAGTTTTTTTGCTGCCTTCTCACACACAGATCTAGCCCCGCCTTCCTTCCACCTTCAGGCTCCCTTTGTCCTTTTTAGGAAATAACACAAGTTGATGCTCAGTTCCAGCCAGGACCCTGCCTTTATAATAGAAACAGAGTGAAAATCATCATCACTGCAACTAAGCACTTCCCTTCTAGAATGATTATGATTCAAAGCTCAGATGTTCATTTTGTGTTCATGGCCTTTTTACCTTTCCCCAACTTCTTCTCTTGACGAAGTCCTATGTTTCCCTTAGGTTCTGGTTTAAACATCATTTTCTTAGAGAGGACTTACTTGACACAAGTGTCCCAAGTGAATCTCCTCTCCTTGCTCTTTCTTTCCTGCTTGTTCCTCAGCAGCAAAGAAATAACTTTCAGTGTTATTGTTTAGTGGATAACTCGATCCAAAGTTCTGATGCTTCACAGTGAATGCTTTCTGCTCCCAGTTGTAGTCCAAGCATCAAGTGCGGTGTTCACAAACCAATTTTTGCTAGTAAACAAACAAATGAATAAGTGCATGATTGACTAGAATATATCATAGGTGCTATAGGCTGAATAATGTCCCCCACCCTATCCCCTGAAAGGCCCAAGTGTAAACCTCTGGAAGCTGTGAATACTGCTTTATATGGTATTTTTCAGATGCAATCAAGTTGAGGAGCCTCAGATTGGGAGATTATTCTGGATTCCTGGGTGGCCCAGTGTATTCACAAGGGTCTTTATTAGAGGGAACAGGAGGGTGCAAGCATGGGTTGGAGAGAACCTATGATTCCTGAACCAAGGAATATCTCACTCTCTAAATCTGGAAGAAGCAAGGAATGGATTTTCCCCTTGAGAATCCATCCATCTGATCCCTTAGTTTTCAGTTTTTAAGACTCATTTTGGACTTCTGACCTCCAGATGCTAAGAGACTAAGTGTGTGTCATTTAAAGAGACTAAGGTTGTGGTCATTAGTTATAGCAGAAAAAAAAAGGGAAACTAAAGTCTGTGTCAAACATAACTGTGCATTAAACTGGTATTGAGATCATTTTTAATGCTGGCACCCACAGTCTCTCTGACACACTCCTATTGGAGATCAAAAATATATTTGGTATTATGATGACACACCACATTCTTAGAGAAAGAATGAGTCCAATAGAATTGCTAGAAAGAAAAAATAATCTGTATGAGTAGCACAGAATTCAAAAACATTTTAAAAAAGAAAAGAATTTGTCTCACCTTTCTCAACTGCTATTTATAAGGAAGGCAGATCTAACTTTCTAAAAGATAATATCAGGATTTCATAACCGTAGGTTTGTTAACATTCACACACAGGTATGGTGATCCTGTGATATAAAGCCATACAAAGACATCCTATAATGCTATCAGATCCAGCTGGAAAGAAAGGAGCCCGTTAAGTTTGTGCAATAGGCTGGAGTGACGAAGGGATTACGGCTCTGTGTCTATGGTCAATCCAGTGTGTGCTGAGTCCCATGAAAAGATCTATTTACTATTTTCTTGGAATGAATTCAGAGCGACAGCTCATCTTGGGAATCAGAATGGAGGTTGCTTTACAGCTGAGTGAAGGAAGGGGGTCAGTTCACAGGCATTGTCCAGAGTTCTGATAAGTTGCAGACTGACTTCTTGGGGTGATCTTCTCTGACTCAGGACTCAAGTGTTGCCGTGGTCTGAGAGGCCTAACGGAGACTTGGTTAATCGAAATTTCTGACCTGTCTTCTGTGAAAAGATGTTGTGAAGACTGAGTGGATTGTCCTATTTGAAAACACTGAGTCAATGCAACTTTGAGAGGGAGGCTTACATACTATTCTACCAGCACGATGGACCTAGGTTTTCAGGAAAGGGACAAAGAGGTCAGTCATCCATAGGAAAAAAGGTTTTCAGGGAAGGAGAATCTGGCTAGTGCTGAGGCAAATAAGGTGCCTGGGATACAATTCTTAAGGAAAGGCCAACCCTCCGATCAGGGCCTGTACTCTGGGACTCAGTGATAGTAGCATGAATCAGAACAGGTGGATTCAATACCTGAGTCTATAGTCACCTTGGTCTATAGAATATCAGCTGGTATTCTCAGGGCCCCAGCTACTTGCCTGTAAAATGGGTCTTCCTAGCAGCCATACCATGGAAACTGGGGGAAATCAAACAGCAGGTACTCAGAGTAATATTGAGTATGGAGTGAGTGCTCAACTACTGTTAGATCCAATAACTTTGGCTAGCATTATCATTATAGATATTAAACCCTTGCTACCAACAAGAGAGCAAATAGCAAGGCAAAACTGAAGCCCCATAGGCAGAACCAGCCAAGCTTCCTGGAAACAGGAAAGGGAAGATGTCCTGGAAGCCTGGATGGGAAAGGAAGTGCCTGTTTCTTCACTCCTTTTGTTCTAGATTTCCAGTATTTGAAACTCAGTCACAAATTCCTTGTAGTTTGTTGTACTCTACCTTCCGGTCAGTCATCAAGGGTTCTCCTGAGCTTTCCAATCCAGTATTCTTAGACCCATGAAATGCCTTTATTCTCTAGCCAGTGCTCTTAGCTTTTGAGATGTCATTACCCTGCAAGCAGCCACGACAGTGCCTACATAATGGAAGAAACAATCAAGAGCACACAGATAAACCCAGGCTGCCAACCCTGCACACTCAACAAGTCCTCTCTGAGGACAATTAGGGCCAAAAGATAAATATTGACACATTAGGCTATTTCCTCATTTATTTTCTGTTGATTGTCTGGGCAATCTGATGGGGCAAAATTCCACTTTTCTGATAACTGATTCTTGGCTAATCGAAACAAATAAAGTAAAGGCTTCTGTCCACAATGGGTTGATCGGGCCCTTTGTGCAAAACTGCTAATCGGATTAAATGGACTCCTGACTCTATTTGCAGTCACCAAACTCCCTTGAACATTTTTCACATCTAAGGGGTACCCATCATGGTGGTGATCTTGCTGGTGAAATCAAACAGAAAGAAGCAAGCAAGGGCTGGAGGTTGCAGTAAAAGCTGTCTCCATAGCAGACAAAGTGCAAAGATGAGGGGAAAAAAAGCGTGCCTACCCCCTTACAATTAACAATAAAGCCTGAGAAAGTAGTTCTGGCCAATGGGCAGAGAGATAGATTTTCATTCTTATAAATACATTACGCATTGTTTTCTTATCTTCTAAAAGAAAAAAACAACAAAGGAGAGGATTAAATGTGTTCGATGCATCTATGAAAAAACTAGAAGTCTTGCAAAAGTTGGAGTTTTCCAGCATTCAGGGGGGCAATGCATCTTTCTGATTTTGCCAATTTATCAAGAAAATATTACAATTTAATCCATGTTAATAAAAGACAAACAGTATAACAACATCAGGGGTTTTATGTGTCTGGCTGGCTTCTATTAGCATTTAAATCTGCATCCATTACATTAGTCCCTTAAAATAAACACAAACATTTATGCAAGTGACAATTCGAGTTAGCCTTAGTCAGTCTTAAATAATGTCACTCAACTCGGCATTTGGACCGAAGCCTGTGAATCATGAGGTATATTTTTGCCTACAGTCTGATAATTTTCAAAGCTATTGGCAACCTGGGAATTTTCCTTCCTTATCACCAGGGCTCAGCTAACTTCACTAAGACTAATCAGGCCGGGAATCATTCATTCAAGGATTGCACGATCATGTTTTTCTTTAGCTGTGACAGCTGCCTCAGCCACATTAGCAATGCAGATTAGCCAGCCTAATAGGTTAATGCAGAACACGCGAAAATTAGGTTTAATCCCCAGTGAAATAATCTAACATTTTCACATTTCTTGATGTTGGGATAGAGACATTGCTGGTGACTCAATTAGGTGTAATGTAGATCAAAGCAAATTTACCTTCTGGCTGAACCTTCCCAATAGTTTAGACAGAAGACTATAGCAAGAGCCCTTTACTAATTGTTGAATAGCTGTGAGGAAAATTACATTAGGAACATGTAGGGTATGAGCGAAACTCTTTGGGTCTCAGACAGACAATCAGTGTATTTTGCAAACATCCACATCTATTGCTTGGCCAGGCCTCCGAACGATGCAGCTCAGGGAGAGGCAAACGCCTTGGACCAACCCATTCATCCTTCGGGCATAACTGCCAGAAGTGGGAACACACACACTCGCTCCTAATCTGTACCTTTTCATGTTCTGTCCAGGAGTATCACAATTGTGTTCTGAGTGGGCCTGCATTGTGAGGGGAACAGAAAGAGAACGAGAGGGTGTCTAATGTTTTCATTCTGGCGAGTAGCATATCAAACGCCCATCTCTTTTCAGTCATAAAGGGAAGGAAACAAAAAATTACATGCCCTCAGTTGCCAAATTATTTTTTGCCTTGACATCTTAATTCTTAATCCTTGTGTGTGGTCAAATCAGCCTACTATAGGCAACCAATCAAGCAATTATTTCTAAATTATATTTGCCCAACTCACATTGATTGGCCATTCTTTTCTTATTGGGTTAGCTCATTAATTCTGAGCGGCTTGCTTATTATGCTTTCCACATCATTTTCCTTCCCAGCCTATCTGCTCCAACCAGCCTGCTGATGTTTCAAGATGCCATACAGGGGGGGGGGGAAAGACCAATGATCTACGCATTGTCTCCTCTAGCAATTACAATTCACATTGCTGATTAACTTTGATGTGAAAACTAATGAGATAAGACAAGTTATCAAGGCGGTCCTGATCGTCATTCCATTTATACAGCGTTTGCCACCGGTGAATGACAAAAAAAACTAATGAAGACATATCTGACAGCCGGCTGAGCGGAGGCAGATTTCGGTTCCCCATCAGCCGGAGTTTTGCTCCCTTCTCATGGTCAATCTGAGACATGTCAGAATTAGCTTAATAATGAATACACTTCATCTAAATGGACACATGTTTACATTAAAATAACTACATGATAAATAGATGGTGCAGATTTTATGCCTTCTTGAATCTAAACAACAAAGTAAAAATGTGTTCCAGTATTCACTAAATCATTCGGAGGAAAATTCAATTTAAGCTATTATACTTATCACTGAGCAAGTGTCCCCCTGTTTATGGGTAGCAAATGTTGGTCTTCGGAGGGCGGGGGAAGGGATGAGGTCTGGGCAGAACAAGAATGATTTACTTTGTTAAGATGGTAATGGGCAGATAAATAGAAGCACAATATTGGTAAAGCTAATGAACGTTGTTCACATGGTAATAACTTTGTGGTGAGGACATGCACTGGAATGACATTTCCAGCTGTACGTTTTTATAAGTTCCCCTCATTTTCTGAACCAAGACACCGGAGGTCTCTGCTTTCTGTTCATGTGTACATGTAGTTCCGCTGCTCTCTATGTGTAGCATCTATTATTTTTAGAAGAATAAATCCAAAAGATTTCTTGGGATAGTCATCTGCTTTTTCTAAGAAATTTACAAGAAAAACAGATATTATGCATGAAGTGTAAATTTTCTTTGGACACAATTTTTGGGACGAAGCATTATATGTTAGGAAAAAGTACATGCTTTATTAAATGTATTAAATAAATGAGCATCAATAAAATTAATACATATTATTATGTAGAAGGATATTATTATGTAGTTAGAAGGATACTAATGCATTTTGTCTTTGCATACCCCTGTTAAGTTTAAGGAAAAAAAGTAAAGCACATTGTGGTTACCATAATTAACATTGCTTTCCAACAAGTCATTTTGTTATTTTGAAAAATCATCTCCTGAAACATAAAGGAAAAAATATCCATTTTTTGAGAAGCTTTTTTTCCCCATAATATATGCAAGTGTATTCTGCTTTTCATACATAAACACCTTGGTATAATATTCCACTTAATTATTACGGGAAAGACCAGAATTAAAAAGCACAAATAAGTTGTGACATATTAAAGCCTGTATGGAGATGCTGTCCCCTTTAAAAATCAGCAGCAGTTTTTAAATTTCTTTTAGTAAAATATGATTTGAAATGTTTAAGACAACTATCCACAAATATAATTTTCAGTTAAATTTTTAAAAGAAGAGAAATACATTCATATCAGCATCTCTCAAATTTTCTGCCCAAACCCACTCCAACTACAAACAACAGCAACAAAACAAAATTTAACCCAAACCTATATTTCTTGAGGGGATGAACTAAAGAAATCTACTGCATCTGATGAAAGTTAATAGCAAGTACTGTTTTAAGGATGAAGAAACAAATTAGTACTCCAACGAGGGATTAAGTTTAAAAGCTCTTCTCAGCACCGAAGATAAATCCTATATATTAGAAGACACTATAAAAGTACTTTCATAAGAGCTAAAGGCACAAGTGGAAAGTTGACCCCCAATATGGTTTGATGATGGTGTGCTAAGTTTATAAAATTCTCCAGCAATAAAAGGAGCCTCTAAGTACAGTGCCCACTAAACACAGAAGCAATTGTACTAGAAGACGGGTTTCCAATTTTGACTCGAGTGACAAAATTAAACCCATCTGAACAAGGACTGGCAGATTTTTTTTCTAACCCACCTCCTCACAAGCTCCCCACCCCAATACACTACAACTGGCTTCTCTTTTAGCCCATCTCGCTCTTGAAATTCTCTCCTGGTTATGTTTACCACTCAATTCTAATGTTAATTAGAGACATACACATCCGTATTAGTAACGTTTTCATTAACATAGCCCACCCTGCCAAATGAAAAATCCAGGAGTGTGTCTGCATGTGAGGCAACAAAGCAGGGATGGCTGTATTCTTGAACACACATTTCTAACATTCTTTCCTCCCTGGTGTTAATTTTCTCTTTCTATGTACTCTTATTATGCTATCTCTAACATGGGTGGCGAATTCCTTTTTAGCTTATTTCTTTAATCTATTGTAATAAATAATTACCGGCAGCTACAGAATTTATTCATTCCAGAGGGTTACCTCCTTCACATTTTTTTTTTCCAGAGGCGTAGCTCAAGGAGACATGGTGATAATCAGGGGGGCCTGGAATCCCTTCCACACAATGTCATTATGAGCTCCCATTTAAAATGAAAAATGTATATTACACTTAAAAGTGGTACAAGGTTAGTGCTGCCTCCCCACGAACGCTTCACAAGGAGGGACCCTTTGGTTCCACGTTCAAGAAAAGAGCGGAAGAAAAAATGAAAGAAAATAACACATCACTAAGAAATATTTCTACGGTATTAAACCAGTCCTTCATTGAGAGGGATAAAAGATTCATACCCTTTGTCTTTCCTACAATAAAGGATAATTATCTTTCACTGGACTGTTCAAGAATTTTATTTCTAAACCAGTTCATCTGTTTTGTTAGTGTTGTTAGTACTTGGAGCTTTATTTTCGTTTCCTTTATTAAGAACAAAGAGACCTTATTCTAGTTTTACTATTTCTTTCTTATTCCCTAGGATGTACATTAGGACTTACACCTAGGATGTGCTATAATTGAACCAAATAGGGTTTCCCCTTCCTGAACTGCTAATAATTCCATTCATCAGCTTTTCTGACCCTGATAGAACAAATTTGTTTTTATAGAGCTGAGCCTGTAGCCAAATGCTTTTCCTTCTTTCTTCAAAATGCCCCCCACAGATGACACACATTTCACTTACCAGCTTTACTTCTTCAAAATCAAGCTTTACCTTAACCATCTTATTCACACACACACACACATTTAGGAGAGTCTGAAATGGAAAACTAGCTTCATAGGCCGGGTGTTGAATGAGTTTGTAATATTTATCTTTGGAAGATGGAGAATAAATTCCTTTGTTAGGTGCTTGCTTGAAGTATGGCACTAAACAGTTCTTTCAGTACGGATCCTAAAATTTGCTAACTGAGCTCCCTTCACATAAAAGATTTGATAATGGGGAGGGGGGGAATCTTGCTTTGAATTTATATATATTTCAGTCTTGGCTAAAGCTTTATTAGAACATTTACCATGCCCTTTTGATTTGGAGTTTAAAGTAAATAATATTTGTACATCTGAAACATACTCCAGACAAATGAAAAGCCTCTAGATGCTTTTGTGTGAGATGCTGAAGGACTCTACAAACTTAAAAGGACAACCTCAATTAAGCTCATCTTCATCTGGAAAAAAGTAGCAACTGAAAGCTGAATATACTAGATAATACACACTTGCCAAAGAGCATTCTCTTAGCTATTTTTAAAAATATATAAGGAAAAAAGAAAAGAAAAAAAGAGAGAAATATTCTTGATAACCAATCCAAAGCTTGTCCCAGTGTTGCTCAAAGCTAATTTTGTTGGAAACTGTTCAACTAACTCGGAATAGATATCCATATTCAACAAAGACATAATTAATGGCAACGTTTCCTTCAGCTTCAAGACATCATAACAAGCTGCAAAGTACAAAAAGATTTTTATGGGAACTAATTTAAGGACAAAGGGTTGACCTGCGCATTTCATTAGTTAACCAGAGGGAGGAAAACCAGTGGCAGTGCTCATCCCCGTTCATTTCAAGCAGGCAATTTCAAAATGCAAATCGCAATCTGCAGATGTTGGAGGCTGATATAGATATTTTTAAATATCATTTGTTCAATTTAAGGACATCAGACATTTGAATTTTAAATAAAAATCAAAACCAATTTTGGAATTCATTTTTAGTCTGGGAATGAATGTATTCATGGTGCATCAAAGGTCTTTAGGTTAGCTATGTTTTCAAGTGTCTAAAACTAGTCTTGTAAACCATTAATTTGATATATTATTTCCAAAACCTTTTAATGGAGAAGTTCCATTAAGCTACACATTATTCCTGATTATTGTACCAAGTGGTGTATTTTGAGTACAGAGTTGAGAAGGATAAAAGCAACTATCCAAATCAAACAGCTGATTCACAGATGAATTAAAGAACTGTGTGCTTTAGACTCTACAGTTTGCTTTAGGCAGTGCCTAAAATCAAATCTGAAAGATTCACATTATTAAAATATTTGTTGAATGTAAAAAAAAGATTTCATTATATCACATCTTTTAAAATTCTGATCTTCCTTAATTCCATTTTGGCCATATATTTTTAATAATACTTTTCACCATAAGACTTATTTATTTTTTTATTTGTCTTCTCATTAATCCCCCCATTCTCTTTCAGGGAAATAAAAGCTTCAAGAAAACACAGATTTTTAGTTCTTCTATTCATTGCCAAATACATGTATTTTTGTTCTCACTAGACCCATATGGTAGTTACTAGCCACACACAATCATTAAATTTAATCTAAAATTTACTAATATTAAGCAAAACTAAAAACCCAGTTCCTTGGTCTCACTAACCACATTTGAAGTAATCAATAGCCACAGGGGTTAATAGACCCTATATTACAAAGTACAGATCTAGAACATTCCCATTGTCACTGGTAATTCTATTGGATTGTGCTGGTCTAATGGTGCCATTTAATAAATATTTGTTAAAATTAAAGTCCTGGAAAAGTCTGTATCAGAGAGAAGAGTCATCTGTCTTGTTCCCTCCATTGTCAAATACGTAAACAGAAAGGACATGCTGTCATATATTGCATTGACGATAGTAAATATGTGCTTTGTGATTTTGCTTTGTTAGGAAAGACCGTGTAATTCACTCTCATTTCTTCAGGTAAGAGTTATAAGGTAGGTCAGGGAGGATATTGACTATCCCAATTTTAGATGGGAAATGCAAGTTCTAGGATACCAAAGCCCTAGTACAAGGACAGAAAACATCAAGGACATGCCCACAGTAGGCTCATGTATACGTGTGCTCAGTCCCAGAGTTTTCCTAATGAGGGCAGCCTTTACCAGTCACACCCACAGACATTTGGGGAAGACAAGTTCAACTAAATTGAATTAAACACTAACATAAATAATCATTAAAATGAACTTCTACTCATTCATTGCCACCTAAATCATTTATTAAGTTTGACTAAGCAGTAGGCAATATGTAAAAATGTTGGGCATATTTTCTTGTTGAATCTTGACAATAATGACTTATTATAGATAAAACTCTTTCCCAAATTTACACCCAAAGAGATGGACATTCTAAGGGGGAAGAGAGAGGATGCAAGAAAATGCCATTCTCCCATCTAGAAACATAGCTCTGGGGATTTTTGGCCAGAAGTGGAAAAATTGTCAACCACCTCCTGGATAAGGTGACCATCAGCAGTCCAATTGATTCTGATTAAAATTTTTCACTTCCTTTTACCTTAAAATGTTTTGTTTTCCTTTTCCCTCATAGATAGACTGATTTTTATGGTACAGTAAGACCTACTCATGTTGGATGTGAGGAAAATATAAAATAAAAATTTGGTGCTGATATATGGAAGGAAGTGAGTACTCATTTGGAGTCTCCTAAGGGTTTGTGTCAGTGCAGTGCAAAACACACACACACACACAAAAGGAGATGACATTTATATAGGGAAAACAAACAAACAGACCAAAAAATTTAAAACTGACTGTTAAAAACTAACTGAAGCATAAAGCAAGAGAGGGGGAGGGGACAAAATGGGGAGAGGGATGGGCACAAGGTGTCAAGGTGGTGGGAGAACCTCGGTAGACAACAATATAATACACACACATATGTGCAATTGATTTAAAAAATTAAAATAAAAAAATAAAATTATTTTAAAAAAGGAGGCCAAAATGGGAACAG